>LOEQ01002098.1:150282-161677 GCA_001685075.1 Bramus lutescens | reverse complement strand
GGGTCTATTTTCATTCTTCTACATGTTGATATCCAATTATGCCAGCACCACTTGTTAAATATGCTTTCTTTTTTCCATTTTATATTTTTTGCTTCTTTATCAAAGATCAGGTGTTCGAAGATGTGTGGATTGATATCCAGGTCTTTGATTCGGTTCCATTGGTTCTCCTGTCTGTTCTTATGCCAATAAATAAAACTTCTTTTAGAGGTGAGGTCTCTCTCTAATGGCTCACTAGTTTTTCTTCTGAGAAAGAGCCAGTTGGTTTTGGGATTCTGGCTGTTAAGTGGATACTAAATAAAAAATAATAAAAAATTAGCAAGGTCTGGTTCAGCATATAAAGATCTAGTTGCTCTTGTAAAAAAGAGAAATGTTGGATACGGTGGCATGTGTGTGGGTACTATCTTATCTAACTCTCTGTAGTCTAGAAGCATTTTGCATACATCATTTCACCCCCTTACCCTGGGCACTGCATTGGGGTCACTGTGTACCTTCCTACCTTCTAGTGAGCTCCCAGTGAAGATGGTTTCTGCTGTTCCACCCAGACTGGGGACCAAGGCAGGGTGTCCTAGTTATCTTTCTATTGCTTTAATAAACACTGAAAGGAACACTATCACCTCAGGACCCCAAGACCAAGTTCTTAGCACAAAAGAGATTTATTTGCCCCAGGTATACATGGTGGGGAGTAAGAGACGAAGACAGGAGGATGAGAGAGAGAGGCAGGGGTATTTGTTCCATAGGGAGGACAAAGGACTGAATGTCTCTGGATGGAGAGGAGACAGAAATGGCCCATAGGAAAATGGAGGTTTATAAAGGGGAAGGGGAAACCCCATGTTAGGATGAGGTGTTTAGTTTTAACTGCACATGTCAATTAGGTGAACCAAAGGGGGCTTTTGATTGCTGGACTTTAATACTTTGGTAGCTGGACCTTGGTTGCCAGTCTCAGGAGGAGAAAGTGGCCAATAATAGACCTTGGGGAATAATAGACCTTGGTGGCTGGCTTTGGGAGTGTCATGTAATGGTTTTAGCAAGGCAGAGGGAATTCAGGGGAGAAGGACAAGGCCTGCCGGAGCCACGTTTCAGACACTATGATGAAAGCCACTTGGGAGGAAGGGCTTATTTCAGCTTATGTGTTGTAGTCTGTCACTGAGGGAAGCCTGGGCAGGAACCCAAGGCAGGACCTGAAAACAGGAACTGGAGCAGAGACTACAGAGAATGCTGCTTACTGAGTTGCTCTCCAGGTTCATGGTCAGCTGCCTTTCTTATACCTCCCAGGACAGCCTTCTCTGAATTACAAGTTTATTTCCCTCTCTCTCTTCTTGCCTCTATCTCTGCCTCTCTCCCTCCCCCTCTCTCCCTCTTTCCCCTTTTATCTTCTCCCCTCCTGTCCTTTTCTCCCTCCCTTCCTTTCAGGGCCCACTGCATGCTGCATTCTCAGTCTTTTAAGGCTGTTTTAAGTTTTTGAGACAGGAGGCTAGAGAGATGCCTACTGATGCCACTTAGCTCTGAGGGTCGTGCCTCTATCTGCATCATATATACTTTTAGGGTTGTAGACAGCACCATATAGTTTACCAGCTACTTTCACTGTGAACACTATTGCTCTATTGTTTGGCTTGAATTTCTAGTTTATATTTTTCAGTGTCTTAGGGTCTTGTGCATTCTGGGCAAGCACCCTACCTCTGAGCTAACTCCTTGACCTCTGTGTTTTTTTTTTTTTAAATCAGTTTGATGGTATAGTTACTTTGACTGTATTTAACTTCAAAAGTGTTTTGTAAGATCTGTGCTAAGACAAAACATTTTCAGATTTTACGTTGGTAGCATTGTACTCTGAAAGAATCTCTTGCAGTGAAAATTTTATTTATTAATTTGTTAATAAATATTTCTAACAGAGAATCTTTTCTTTAGAGATAAGGAAAATAAGTTTAGCTGGTCTGGTTAGCATAGTTTAATTACATTGTCATTGAGCTGTCTTACTGAGTATGAAATAAAGTTACCTTAATGGATTCCGTACACAGCCTTACTTGCACATCTTTAAACATTGGCAACAAGGATAATGCTCCTGTGGAGCTGGAGAGATGTCTCAGCAGTCAGGGAGCACTTGCTGCTCTGCAGAGGACCCAAGTTCAATTCCCGGCAGCCACACTGCTTCACAGCCGCTCTTAACTCCAATTCCAAGGAGTCCGATGCCCTCTTTGGAACTCCTTGGGCACCAGGCACCCAGATGGTATGCATACATGTACGAGGGCAGAACACTTATACACATAAAATAAAAATAAATCGAGAATGATAATAAATTTAAAAGAAATGTTCCCATGAAAGAGACTGTCATTCATTGTGAAAGCAGACATGGCACATTGTTCTTGTCCCCAAGGAACATGCATGCTCACCAAAAAGGTAATACTGTTACCGCCATGGGTATAATTTGTTGCCCACTGTGTTAGCACTCTGTGGTTGATGTTGGGATCAAATAGTGCCATATGGCAGCCTCTGTTCTTGAGAGAGAAATGAATGGAATTTGAAATTGGGTAGGTGTAGGAAACTCATTGTGAAGGCTTACCACAGGTTATTAAAGGAAATGATTACAAAACCAAAAGGCAGCATAAACCCTTCTTCTAGAATATTTGTATGTGTATATTCTATAATGTTCAGTTATAGCAACCTGAAGGGAGGTTTGGAGAAAAATGGACCTTTGCTGTTTTTAAAATGGAAAGATACAATCTTCTGAGATGTCGTGAACCCAAGACTTAGGACATGAAATAGCATTCCAGGCCTGACTGCCTTGGAGGTTCTAAACTGGAAATTCTTTAACCCAAACCTTTCTCTTCTGGTCACTTCCCTTCACTAAATTCATTCTTTGACCTCATCATGACCTTGTCTCTTGACCTTTCATAGTTTCCCAGTCTCAGAGTAATGTAGATTCACTTCAGTTCTGCTATGGGGAAGCCAGGAATATCGTGTGAACTTTTTGCAATGTGTGCACAGAAATGTGAACAAATCTTAAGTGTGCAGCAGGAGGCCCCTTCCCGTCTGAACAGCCTGCACAACAGGATGCAGAGGCAGACGCACAGCCTGTCCCCGAAACTCCTCTTGGGCTTCAGTGCCCTGTCTTCGAGTAATTGCGATTCCAACTTTACTATACTAGTATTGCCAGCTGTGAACCTTACATGCACAGGGGAGTATATGCACACATGCACAGCATACATACTTGTGTCTGACTTGTCTCCTCTAGCGTGCTGTTCCGAGGTTCTGTCACATGTGTTCATCACCGTTACCCTGCATTTCTTTGAATGTCTCATCTCCTCATCCTACCCTTGGTGACATTTGTGTGGTGACAGCTGAGGATGCTTTCATCTTGTCTCACATTTTTCTTGTTTGTGTCCCCTAGAAGTGGGAAGTGATTGTGTACAGCTCATCTTTTGTGAACACTGCCGTGAGCTATCAATGGTTGTTTTGTAATGAGTCTTTCTCTGTCCCACCAGCCAGATCCCAAATAATGACACAGAGACTTAATATTAATTATGAGAGCGTGGCCTTAGCTTAGGCATGTCCTACTAGCGCTTATAACTTAAATTAACCCATTTATTTTAGTCTACATCCCGTTGTGTGGCTCGTTACCTCATTTCTCCATAAGGTTCCTGCTGCTTCCTCTGAGTCTGTCTGGGGACTCCGCCTTCTTCTTCCCAGAGTTCTTTCTCTGTCTGCCCAGAAGTCCCACCTGCACCCTCTGCCTAGCTGCTGACCATTCAGCTTTTTACTACACCAATCACAGCAACATATTTTCATACAGTGTACAAATATCCCACAACACTGTTTTAAATTATTCTTTAGAAGACATGTCTGAGACGTCGGGGTGTGAAATGTCTGTATACCTGTTAACTGTTGGGTTTTTCTGTGTCCTTCTTTTGGCCTTTTACACTTATTGAAAAGTAAATAGTGGTTTTTAATTTGAATTTCCCTGAATATCAATGGCCTTGGATGCCTCCAAGTAGATTTTGACCATTTGGATATCTCTTATGAAAAGCCCCCCCTTTTTTTAAAGATTTATTTATTTATGTATATTAGTGCTGTAACATCTACATGCCAGAAGAGGGCATCAGATCCTGTAATAGATGATTGTGAGCCACTGTTTGGGTGCCGGGAGTTGAACTCAAGACTCCGGAAGAGCAGCCAGTGCTCTTAACCTCCTAGCCCAGCCCAGGAGTTCTTTATATGTGCCATGCAACCTGCACCCCATCTTAGATATATTTATTAAAAATCTTTTCTTTCATTCTGTGTCTCTTTACACTGCGGATGGCTTCATTTGATGCCCAGAGGTTATTAACATAGCCCAGCTCTTAGACTTTCCCATTGTGATTAGTTATTTGTGTTTCCTCTGAGTAAGAAAATGTTACCACTTCTGAGGCCAGGATCTTATTATCCTGTTTATTCCAAAATCTTTATTGTTTTTCCTTTCATATTTGAATCTGTAATTCGTCTGTAATTTTTTTCTGTTTGTATTAACATAAGGATGATCTGATATCATTTATTCACATTCAGTGGATTGAGACTTTAGATCTTAAGCCTGGGAATGTAGCTCAGTGGTAGAACACATGCCTAGCATGTGAGACTCTGGGTTTCATTACCAGTAACACACACGCAGACACACAGACACACACAGATGCACACACACAGAAAGCAAGGAGGGAAGGAGGAGAGAAGATGAGGGGAGAGGGAAGGTGAGAACCTGGGAAGCTGAAGCAGAGCCATCAGGAGTTCAGGGTCCTTCTCAGCTTCATAGGGAGCTCAAGGCTAGCCTAGGCTGCCTGAGACCCTGCCTGAAGGTAACTATGGGGCTGGAGAGTTAGCTCAGTGGTTATGGACACTTGCTGTATTTGCAGAGGACCCAGGTTCGATTCCCAGAACCCACATGGTGGCTCACAACGATCTATAACTCCAGTTCCCGGGGATCTGATGCTGCCTGCCTTCTTGTCTCTGCAGAGAGTGCATGCACAGGTTGCACAGACGTGCAGACAAAACACTCGCACAGATGGACACACACAGTAAACAAAACAAACATAGATCTTGACACCCAGCTCTGGAGGTTTCCCAGCTCTGTTGTCATTGCTGAGACTGATGTCTCAGTTTTGGGTTTTCACTTGCAGGGTTCAGGGGCGCACACAAGTCTGCTAAACTTGATAAGAATGTGGATTTTTCACAGTTGGGGGAAGCTGATAGCTTTGCTGTGTAGAGTAGTTTTAAATTCCTCCTGACTTCCTCCATTCTTTTATTTCCTTCTTTTTCTTTCAGTTGTCCTGCATGCCTGGCTTTTCTCAGGTGCTCTGTTTTATTTAATTATGTGTCCAGGCTCCTTAAGAAAATCAAATAAGGCTTTGATTGACTCTCTTGCTATGACCTTTGCCCTGTAGTTCTTATTTCTCAATTATTTCCTTTTCCTGCAGCAGTTGCTGCAGTCCTTCACAGCTCTCAAGTAACTGTCTTCGTGCCAAGTACAAGCTCATTCTTAGCAGACTTATGTGTGGTGGAGAATTCTGGAATGTGGTGAAATTATAGACTAATGTTGATGTTGAAGACAGATTTTAGAGCCATTACCACATGGCACTTAAAGCTGTGGTCATGAAAAAGCTTCCTCAAATAGGGAGTGTCTGAGGAGCAGAAGAGAGCTACAGATATTCCTGAGGATTAACAGAGTTTGCCGGTGGGCTGAGGAGAAGCTAGGAAATGGCACTTGTGTTGGGAACCAAGGAGAGAGTGTGTCAGTAGGGAAGGCGAGGCACGGAGGACACACTAACTGCAGTAGGCAGTGGCTAATACCTTCAGCAGCACTGGAGGCCAGCTCCGAGTGAGAGGGGAAGGCAGAGGCAATGAGCGTAGGGCGTACCCTGGAGTAGTGATTGGAAGCATGAGGTGAGAGCTGCCAGGGAGGTGTTGTTTTTGGTTCAGAGGCAGCTGTACAAGCCAGCTCCTCACCTCTTTTATCTGACATTTGTGACTGAAGGGCAGGAGCCTCACCCTGCCAAGTCCCTTAAGGGGTGTCAAGATGAACACCTCAGAATCTTCTTTGACATTTCTTTTACCTTTCCAGCCCTCTCCACCTCATTTATTTATTTTCCAATTTATCTATTATTATTATTATTATTATTATTATTATTAATTATTTTGGTTTTTTTGAGACAGGGTTTCTCTGTAGCTTTGGAGCCTGTCCTAGAACTAGCTGGCCTTGAATTCACAGAGACCCACCTGCCTCTGCTTCCCGAGTGCTGGGACTAAAGGTGTGTGCCACTACTGCCTGGCTTCCTTTAAAGGATAACCAGGAACTAATTTTAGCTCAGTAATGCCTCCTTCCTCATGGCCTCCCTTGGCCTCTGGTCCTCAGCTGAACTCTGTTTTCCTTCCTTGGTATTCAGACGGTCCTCTAACTGGTCCTTAACCTTCCTCTGCCACAGCTTCTTCCTCCCTGCTTATTTTAGCCTGTGTCCCCTTTTATCTTCCTAAAACACTGTTCCCATCTTGTCTCTGCTGCTTAGAGGTCCCGATACCCTCCCTCCTGCCTGCTGGAGATAGTATTCTAGTTAATTAAATAAGCAAGTGCTGTTACATACTAGGCCTTGTACCAGGTACTGTAGGTACAGTGGCAGACAAAGCTGATGTAGGCTCTGCTGCCACCAAACGGATGGAAAACAGTGCTTTGTACAGACTGGACTCTGGCTCATCTAGCCCAGCTTCAGTTTCCGTTCACACACTCCTATTTATGGCAGCTTCCTTTACCCAGTCCAATCCATGTTATGAAGTCAAGATTTCTGCACGTTTTCCACCTAGAATGACTTTCTTTTGTATACCTGTCATATTTTCATGGCAGACATTTGTTTTCTGCTAATTAGCCATTGTGCATTAGCTCACCAGTGAAGCATCTATACAGGCTTGGGTTTTCAAAATACCCTGCAGCCAGCGATGACCTGCATAACTGTTCCTGCTTCTTCCTGCTATATGAGAGGGTTTGACTGGAACTCTTAAGAGAGTGATCTCTGTGTGGAGTCCTGCACCACGTGTCTCTGGGGACTGAGAATGTGTGGAAGAGAAGGAGAAGCAGAAGCAGGCGCTGGGTGCTGTGAAGCCAGCAGTGCCCAGCTCACCTGACTTAACTTTCTGACTGTATCTTCTTTCAACCTAGACCGATGATGAAGATGAGTCCTTTGTTCTCGAAGACCCTACCTTGCTAAACATCGACACCATTGATTCTCACTCTTACGACACCTCCTCTGTGGCGAGCTCAGACAGCGGCGACAGGGCCAATTTAAAGAGGTAAATATTCTTGTGAATCATACTTGTATATGCCC
This sequence comes from Bramus lutescens, assembly GCA_001685075.1. Classification (NCBI taxonomy): domain Eukaryota; kingdom Metazoa; phylum Chordata; class Mammalia; order Rodentia; family Cricetidae; genus Bramus; species Bramus lutescens. The sequence goes on along the minus strand of LOEQ01002098.1, from coordinate 154,346 downwards.
AAAATAGATGATTACTTAAAGTCTCTCTCTTTACAGCACAGTATAATTTGATTATTTAAAACCAGTGTCTTCATGCATGGTACAGTCTAGCTTGATGATTTAAAGTCACTGTCTTCATGGTATGGAGTGGCATTTCATTTGCATTTTAATAACGAAAGCTTGCCTGAGGATCAGAAAAGTAAAACAGCCACACTGGTCAGCCTTACAGACCAGGCAGCAATGACACACACCTTTAATCCCAGAAACCACACTTGCTTGCCATAGAAAACACGCGGTAGTGGGGCACGCCCTTAATCCCAGTCCTAGAGAGGATTATAAGATGGGAGGAGACAGTTCTCAGTCTCAGTCTCATTCTGAGATTCCTGGAGGTAGGATCACTATTTTGGATGGAGGTAAGAGCCAGTGGCTGGCTGTTTTGCTTTTCTGACCTTTAGGTTGAACCCCAATATCTGTCTCTGAGTTTTTATTAATCCTACTTCATTGATATAGTCTAGTTTGATTCTTTAAAGTCAGTGTCTTCATGTTGCAGTGTAATTAGCTGTAGGAGGGGTATAGCTCAGCGGGGACACACTGTGGGGCTTGGCCCTCCTGGCCACCTGTGTTCCCTGCACTCCCTCACACCCACTCTGCAAGGTCAGCTCCAGAACTCTTCATTTCCTTGGAGCAGGCTCAGAGGAGAGCATCAGGGGGATGAGGACAGGATGGTTCGAACTGTCAATAACCCCAGGCTCAGCTGCCTTTCACCTTCCACACTCTTGGGGAGAACACAGAGATGAGAGATGTGGAGAAAGGGTGCTGTAAAATGCTTTGCTGAGTCTGCATGAGGCCTGAATGCAGGCCAGGGAACCTGCACTCTTCCGCTTACATCTTCCATGGCAGCGCTGTCTTCCTCAGATTGCCGTCTCGGGACAGGGGTTCCTGAGGTGTGTTCATCTCCTCATCATAGTGTCTTCCAAACAGACGCATAGTTCTGATGACCTGCATCCCCTGTTTACAAGTGAGGGTGGTTTCTTGTTGCCTATCAGGTATGTCCAAGCTTTTGACAATTGTCACAGGTTCACAGAACTTGTAATTTAGTTAAAAGGAAAAATCTCTCTCTCTCTCTCTCTCTCTCTCTCTCTCACACACACACACAATCTCGTTAAACAAGTTCCTGATTTTGTGTTGAACTGTGTTCCTAGCTCCCCTGGGCTGCGTGTGGCTCACCGGGCAGGAGTTGGATGGGACTGGTATGTGATAGTCAGAAGTCCTTGGTGTGCTGTCAGGCTGGGCTCTGCCTGCCCCTTTGAGCCTCTCTCTGAGCACTTTGACCTTGCCTACCCAGTCTATGCCTATTTGTCCTGGCTCTTCCCCACAGCATACCGAGGCAAATTAGACATCTCTTTGCTGGTAGCTGTGCCTCATCTCCCCCAGTAAACAGGGTTCATTCTTCTCCATTTGCACATTTGTTGTAAGGAGACCGCTTGTTCATTTCCCGGCCATCCAGACTCCTGACACAACCACACAGAAACTGTATTAATTAAGTCACTGCTTGACCTACTAGCTCTAACTCCTTATTGGCTAACTCTTACATATTAATTTAACCCACCCCCATTAATCTGTGCATCACCACAAGGTCATGGCCTACCAGCAAAGTTTCAGTGCCTCTGTCTCCATGGCTTCTCTCTGACTCCGCCTTCTTCCTCCCAGCATTCAGTTTGGTTTTCCCTGCCTAGCTCTAATCTACCCTATCACAGGCCTAAGACAGTTTCTTTATTAACCAATGGTATTCACAGCATACAGAGGGGAATCCCACATCAGACATTCCTATTTCTGGTCTGTGCTTTTGTATTTAGAAGCTAGGCTGTGGGATCCTTGTAGTAGGACCTGTGACTTCCTCATTTTGGGATCAGCAGAGCACATTTTTATTCAGAACAGGCATACCCTGATTAATGTTTGGTAAAAGTTGAAGGTATCCTCATTGACTCAGGTGCTGAGGAGTGTTAAGTAGGAGCAGCAGAGCAAGTGACAAATGATGACAGACTGGGGAAGGGAGGGGGCAGAGGTTGTCAGGCAAGTGGGGTGGTGCAGATCCATCTGCAGGGACAGGAGCAGTGGTGGCAGGAGCTGTGGTCTGCACAGCTGTCCTTCAGGAGAGCAGGAGGAGCCAATCCTGTGTCAGGTGGACAGGGAACATTTGGAGTAATGGAAGAAGAATGTTAGTTTTCTTGCTTAGACTCTCTAAGCCTCAAGTTAGAGCACATCTGAAGGTTGGTCTTTTAATAACAATTAATAATTATGTAATTACTGATAATAACAGCAGTATTAGTTTCTTCTTTAAGATGTATATTTTTCTCTCTCTCTCTCTCAGGAAGAAGAAGTTGCCTGACGCCTTCTCATTGCATGGGTCGGTTATGCGACATTCACTCCTGAAGGGAATATCTGCGCAGATCGTGTCTGCCGCTGTGAGTGTCTGTCCTTCCACAGCTGATGACCTCTAGTGGCTTGGTGAAGTAGGAGTGAGCATGAGCAAAGCCCTGCTCTCCTTATGGTTTTTCCAGTTATTTTTGACTTGCGAGACATGGTTGCACATCTTGACATAGGAGTCCTTGCGGCCATGAGAGTAAAGGTCTGCGAGCATTGCGGTATGCCTGAATGAAGTGTGGCAGCCAGCAAAGAGAAGCGCTGTCTGCCGTCTCCTTGCGTTCCTTTCCAGGGTAGTTGCCATCTTTGGCTGAGGTGAAATGCTTGTTTTTAGCCACTTTATATAGACAGATGATTGATCAGGATTATAATCAATTGATTTAAAATAATGGGCAAGTCTTTGTCATGTGCCCTTGTGAAAGAAGGTAAAGCCATGCCCCGACTTGGCGACTCAAAGGAAGCTGAGAGAGGGGAGAGGCGCCACTGTGAAGGGAGGCAGCCCTGGTGAATAGGGCTGCTGTGCATACAGTGGCTGCAATGGAATTTGTGACATTTTATTTTGAAAATGTCTTAGAACACTGGGTTAGGTGAAAAAGTAATATTTAGTAGTATTGAAGACTGTGGTCTCTCAGATAATCTCCCTTTGACCCCACAGCCCATACTTTTGTTTAGTCCGTCAAGTCTGTTTTCTGTAGATGACAAGGATGACAATATAATGATGATGGCAGCAGGACCTCAGTATTGTTTTATGTTCTTTTCATGGTGTTGAACATTTTACATATTTAATTTGAACAAGAAATGAAAGTTATTTTTCAAGAGAATGAGAGGGTAAGACAGTAGGAGTCATGACATCCAGTGTGTTAGAGAAAGCTCTTTTGCAGCTAGGAGGTGATGTGCATCCCGGGCAGCTGGCATGTCCTGACGCAGCTGATGCACACAGCATCAGACAGGATGTTAGCTGGAGAGGTGGCCACGCAATGGAGCATGGGTAGTGCCCTTCCGGCTTTCGGCGGAGAGTAACTCATATTTGCCAGAATGGAAACCACCTGTTGAGGATCATGTTTCCATGACATTTTCTGAATCTAATCCTTATGTAGGTGATGAAATTCATTCCTTTCGAAATCAAGACGGACCAGAGCAGTCATTTGACCCACCTGTTCAGTTTAAAAAATATTTTGGATAATGGAGTCTGAGCTAGCGCTCAGACACTGAACTCTGATTAGATAAACCTGCTCCTTAAAGGGGCTTCCTCCCTCTTGAGGACGAGGGGGCAACTCTAATGCATCCCAGAGTGTGTGCACTCTGCTCTCTCTGCATTCTTCCGGCTGAGCTGCTTTGGCATGTTACAGATAACGCTGCTCTTCCTGTGCCAGGCACGATGTGGTGCTTTCCTAACCCTGGATCACCAGCTCGATTTAAGTTGCTTGCTTTCCCGTGATGGTTGGTTGGTTAACATGTAAAGCTGGTTCTGTTTGGTGTATTATTCCTGAACAGCTGCTCACATGTGCCTTCAGCCTTGTGGACAGTGATGTTATCAGACCTGCTTGGACCTTGATCATCCTGACTTTGGAGTCCATGCATGAAAAAACACTTAGGAAACATGAAACTTTTTTAAAAAAATATTTATTTATTTATTTATTTATTATGTATACAATATTTTG
>LOEQ01002098.1:110835-137944 GCA_001685075.1 Bramus lutescens | reverse complement strand
TCTCTCTCTCTCTCTCTCTCTCTCTCTCTCTTTCTTTCTTTCTTTCATACAGGGTTTCTCTGTTGCTTTGGAGCCTGTCCTGGAAATACCTCTTATAGACTAGAATGGACTCGAAGTTCACAGAGATCTGCCTGCCTCTGCCTTCTGAGTACTGGCATTAAAGGCATGCACCACCACTGCCTGGCTGCTTTGTTTTTCTTAAAGATTTACTTTTATTTATCTGTCTGTTTATCTATCTATGTATCTGTCTTTTGTTTTCTTTTTCAAGACAGAGTTTCTCTGTATAGCCTTAGTTGTCCTGGAACTCGCTCCGTGGACCAGGATAGCCTTGAACACACAGAGATCCACTTGCCTCTGCCTCCTGAGTGCTGGGATTAAATGTGTGTGCCACCAACATGGAGTGATTTATTTTATTTTAAACTATGTGTGTGTTTTTCTGTGTGGGTATATGCACACAAGCACAGGCACCCACTGAGATTGGAGGCGTTGGATCTCCTTGAGCCGTTGTGAGCTTTCTGTGTGGGTGCCAGGAAACGGACTCAGATCCTCTGCAAGAGAAGCAGTGATCTTTATGGCTGAGCCTGCTCTCTTGCTCCCTCCAGCCCTTGGCGTTCTTATAGTTCTAGGGATTGAACTCAGGATCTTATGCTTACAAGGCAAGAATTTTGCCAACTGGCTACCTCCTCACCCCTTGTGGCTACTTTTAAAACCACTCTTCCCATCCCTGTGCTCTTGGGCAGTAGTTCTGACAAGCCCTTCTTTATGGTGACAAGTCATGGTTTTTCTCCTTCCCTGATCTCTGCATCACAGCTGGCTTGCTATGACACCGTTTGTATGAGTGTTTAGTCAGTGCTCAACAGATTGACTTACCAGAAATGGCAAAATCGAACTGTTAAATGGACCAGGCAGAGGGAGGGCCGGTGAAGCTGACATAAAGGCCCAGGGCTTTAATGGAGTCTCAGTTAGTAGCTGTGTTTGAACTTGATGGCTTTTTCCCTGCAATGTTTATAGACAAGGAATAGGTCATTTCAGCCAAAAGGCAGGATATGTAAGAGCAGAAAAGCAATCCATTTGTTTTTAAAGCTTTTGCCTGTCTTACAGATCACCATGTGGGATTTGGCCAGCGGGAAACTTCTCAGGTCAATATCAGATGCTCATCCTCCAGGGACAGCCATCTTGCATATCAAGGTGACAACGGCTTCTCCTCCTTGTGCTAACCATCTTTGTTACCATGCCTCTGTAGCCACATTAAACTTTTTGATAACTAGACATCCCTAAATTTATTTAACACAAAGCTGAATATGATTTGATGAACCCAATGATACTTTCTCAAGTTCAAAGCCAGAGATGGGCTAGAGTGAAGATAATCGGCTTCAGGTTGCACTGAAGTCTAGCAGCAAAAGGACCGACTTGATCTGATCCCATAGTAGGTGTTTGGCAGCCGACAAGCAATACCCTTCTGAAAACTCATATGGAGATTTTAAACACTCTCTTCACCATGTTCAGTTCGCCAAGATTTTATTGCCGAGGTGTGTATGGCTGCCCATTGTTGGGAAGTGCCTGAGACTCCAGGCACCAACTGTGAAAGAGCCAGAGCTTGGATTATATTTAGAAGTGAATCGTTTGGTTTATTTTCTTTCAAGTCTTTAAAGGAAAAGCATAGCTGCGTTGGTTTTTTTATTCTCAGGGTTGAAAGGCATAAAACTGACTTAGGTAACAGGCTTCATTTATAGTTCATGTGAAGCCTGCCTTTTCATGCTGGCAAGCCCATGTTCAGAAGCATAAAAGGTAAAGGACTATTGCAAGGGGATTCTAAACTTGGCTCTTCTAGATTTAATCATGTGCATACTTGGTTGCTTAGCTCTACGGCTCTCCTATCCACACACATGCTTTTTAAAGCCTGTAGCATCTGGAGTTTATCTATCTGTGTCTAGGTTAGTTATGGAAAGCCTTCTGTGACAGAACGGCATTGAAGCATTTAGGGACGATGAAAACAGCCAAGATGAGTTAGTCCTTCCTCTCTCAGAGCACAAAGCTGATTTATCTCAACCTCTTTTTCTAGAGTGTGTGCCAACTGCTAATGTTACTGTTGTCTGTGCATGTTTTATTTCTCTTAATAGATTAAGATCTTTGAAAGCAGAATCTATCTGTCATTTATTTTTGTGTTCTGCCCATAGTAACTGCTTAGTAAATGTTTGCTTGAAGTTGTAACTAGTCTGTTTGTAGCTGGGGAAAAGAAGAAGTTATTGGGTGAGACAATAAGAAACAGAGGAATTAAAGGCAGAGGAAAAAGAGAAGAACACAGCTGAGATTAAGACGCAGCTCCAGGAGCTGTGCTGTTTGGGAATGATTTGGGGTTTGCAGACATGGGCATGAGAGAAAGGAGGTACAGGCTTCAGTGTTACTGGGGTCATGGACTAACATCTACTCGTCTTTGAGTAACTAACTCATCGATCTCTGATGTCATCAGCAACAGTCCAGGCTCGGATCCTGTGTACTAGTGAATGCATATAATTTTCCAAACGTTCTGAACCAGTTTTAAAAAGTCCATGCACAAAAAGGAACAATGAAACAGAAACATGAGTGCTCTTTCTTCTCCCGCGTGGGAATGGACATCTCATGTTCTCCCCCATGGCAGCTGTTCACCTAGGCTTGGAGAGAAAGGGTGGGTGGGGACTTCTGTTGTGTGTGGGGAGGTTCGAGGGAGTGTTGTACGGTAATCACCTCTTGTAGCGCAGCTATCTTTCAACAAAAAGCGGCTCTTCCAGAGCGATTCACTAACCTTCAGGATTTGTGAAGCAAGTCCCTGGAAATGTTATAAATGCCACCATTCCCTTTGCACCCAGTAGCATTTGCCGTAACACACCTGAACTCAGGACTGCATCACTGTGAAAGCCATTGCTCTGAGCCTGCCAAGTTAGGTTGCAGTCACTCTACTCCGCCTTTCAAAATGGTCAGGGAGTGCAGGGCAGTGGTAGTGCATGCCTTTAACCCCAGCCTGTCTCAGAAAAAAAATCAGGAAGAGTCTCTTACTCAAACAAGTTTATTTCCCAACGATCCCAAGGGTCTTACTGTGTATGTCTTTATAAAAAGCCGTCAACTGTGTATCCGCATGGTCCTACCTAATTAATACCAAGTTATAAAACCTCAGTGTAATCACCAAGCCAGGAAATCAGGTTTTTATCGACTGAAGTTAGTTTTTTCTTCTTTAAAAACATGCTGTGTGTGTTTGTTGTGGGAGGGACATGTGCCATCCTGAGCATGTGGAACTCAGAGGACGTCTTGTGGGAGTCAGGTCTCTGCTGTGAGTCCCAGGGATAGAATATGTGTGGTTGGACTTGCTGGCAGATGCCTTTGCCCTCTGAGACACTCAGCACCCTGTTTTGCTTTTTAAAAGATTCAGTCATCTTAAAGGTACTGAGCTAGTATTATTGTAAGTAAGGATAAGTTTGTACTTTTAAAGAGATGAACCAAATCTTGGTTATTTCATATGCTAAGTATGTATTTTGTTTTCAAAATTTATAATTTTGTCCCCATGATCTACTTAACACTTGTCTTGTCTGGTTCTTTACAAGAAAATAAACTCCTTCTCTGTTTAGTTTACAGACGACCCAACTCTTGCGATCTGCAACGACAGCGGAGGCTCTGTTTTTGAGCTAACATTTAAGTAAGAGACTAATGGATGCTTGTTGGGAAATGAAAAGATTAGCTGTTTAGTGGTTTGAGAGTGAACATGGAGAGGCCTGGAAAGTCCAGGTGTTTGCAGAAAGGTTCTGGCTGTGCTGTAGTTTCCTGGGGACCTTACAAGACACGTGGGAGGCTAGGCCTGGTCTCCATGATTCTATCTCAGTTCTGAATTGGGATTCTAGACTTGGACTCCCTGGGAGACTTCTCTGTGCTCCCAGGTTAGAAACTACTCTGCATAGTCCACTAATTTTTAGTTTGAGCTCCAAGCCCACTGGATTATACCTGTAATGGTCAGGTATAAAAGGGCTTTCTTGCCTTAGAATTGTCCTGTTTTACTTGTTAAATAGGAGTAAAAATTGTCTGTCTATCTGGAAGAATACTTGTGAGGCTGAGGTTTAAGAAGTGCCAAATACAACATATCATGTATATTTTGTTACCATAAATTCTCAAGGTTGATGTCTGTTTGTTTCTCAGGTTTTTCATAGCATCTTAGATACTAGGCACAAAGTAGGCTGAAACAGTATGAGTCATTTGTTCAGCTAGTGTTTATTGAGCATCTCCTGTATGCAGACATTTGTCTAGACACCAGACTTAGTTCTGAACCAGTCAGAGTCCTGACTCTTTACAGAATAGTTGGTGAGCATGGGGAGACAGGTACAGTCAAAAAATAAATGCCCTAAGTTGAGTAGATTTGAATGGTGTGAGGAGATAGACCATTGCGCTGGCTTGCACCTGCTGTAACTCAAGGAGTCTTGGGTAGAAGGTGACATGTGATAAGAAAGAGCTGAGTGATCAGAGTCAGCAAATGGGAAAATCAGTGGAAGTGGACAGACCTCCCAACACAAGGCACACATGGGGATGCAAAGGAGTCAGCGTGGCTGGAGTATGGCTGCCAGGGATGACGGTAGCAGGAGAGGAATGGAGGTAAGAGCCAGTTCTGACAAGGTTGAGACATGGGGAGAGAGTGGATTGATCCTCACAGAGGTCAGTCAGTGGAGTGTCACTGCTAGAGCAGTGGCAGATCTGACCTGTGCAGTGAGGAGATGCTGCTGTGGGGGACAGGGAGCTAGGAGTGGCTGGCTGGTCAGGCTGGAGGTTCCCACTACATTGATTGTGATGTCTTAACATTTTCAGGAGAGTGATGGGAGTGAGGACATGTGAATCAAGGTGTCTATTCAGCGGCTCCAAGGGTGAAGTTTGCTGCATTGAGCCCCTGCATTCTAAGCCCGAGTTGAAGGATCACCCCATCACACAGTTTTCACTATTGGCCATGGCATCTTTAACAAAGGTAAGTTAGAAGACAGAACTCTAACTTTTAGAGACGTTGAGCACAGTTTGAGAATTTCAAGGTAAACATTGAAAATAACGTATATATTTTCTCCTGTAGATATTGGTCATTGGGTTGAAACCATCCCTGAAAGTGTGGATGACTTTTCCATATGGACGGGTGAGCATGGCTCTGTTCTGTTGGCAAAAGGAAAGACGAGTCAGGAGGATGGAGGGAGTGATATACAGAGGAAATTCTGTGCAGATGTCCAAAAATCCAGCTATAGAAGGGAAGTGAGCTCCCAAGGGCATCAGCTTAAGAAAACCAAGCAGGGTAAAGTGGCATTTAGGAGTCGTGTTAGGTTGTACTTTGTGTCTTTAATTTTTAAGTTTTTTTTTCATGAACAACAACATATCAGCTTGTTTCTAACCTTGTCAACAATCTGTATATTGTTGTCCTTGTTCTTTATAGTTATGCCTGCTCTCATGCACTGGTTTTCTTAGTTTCATTCACTGCTCTTTTGAGTCAGTAAGATGAGCACTGGATGTAACACTCATGGGCAAGGTGGTATATTGAATGCCTTGCCTCAGTGTCCAAGAACACTGTGTGACAGCTGTGCTGTGTGACTGTCTTGGGTGACAGCTGTGCTGAGTGACAGCTGTGCTGTGTGACAGCCATGCTGAGTGACAGCTGTGCTGTGTGACTGTCCCGGGTGACAGCTGCGCCAAGTGACAGCCATGCTGTGTGACAGCTGTGCTGTGTGATGGCCATGCTGAGTGAGAGCTGTGCTGTGTGACAGCTGTGCCAAGTGACAGCTGTACTGTGTGACAGCCATGCTGAGTGACTGTCCCGGGTGACAGCTGCGCCAAGTGACAGCCGTGCTGTGTGACAGCTGTGCTGTGTGACGGCCATGCTGAGTGAGAGCTGTGCTGTGTGACAGCTGTGCTGTGTGATTGTCCCGGGTGACGGCCGTGCTGAGTGACTGTCCCTGGTGACAGCTGTGCTGAGTGACAGCTGTGCTGTGTGACAGCCATGCTGAATGACAGCTGTGCCGAGTGACAGCTGTGCTGTGTGACAGTTGTGCTGTGTGACAGTTGTGCTGTGTGACAGTTGTGCTGGATGACAGCTGTACCGAGTGACAGCCATGCTGAGGCAGGGTTATGCTCATTGTCTGCATCTCTGACACGGTGAGTGAGCATACCCCCCTGTAAAGCCAGTATGAATTAGCAGAATGCATGCTTTCCATGGATTCCATCTCTGATATGTGTTACTTTAGAAGTTGTTATTTTTCAGGAAGTACAGATGATTTTATGGGTATTGCATCTGTGGATTTAAGCAGCCGCACATCATTATTGTTAAAGTTCAGGTCCATACTGACCGTGGACAGACATGCTTCTTTGTCATTATTTTCTAAATGATGCAGTGTAGCCTCTGTTTACATAGCATTTGTGTTGACTTGTAAAGTTTTCTATAGAGGGGAGAATGTTCATAGGTTATATGTAAACATGTAGCCTGGAGTAAATTCCCTGCAGACATCCCTTTTCTCTTTCCTTTTGTTCTTGCTATTGTTTGTAAGAGAGTTGGGGTCTTCTTCGGAAGGACATTGATGAGATGCTATTGTATTAGTTACTGTTGTGTTGCTGTGGGGAGACACCAATACCAAGGCAACTTATAAAAGAAAGCATTTAGGGCTGGAGAGATGGCTCAGAGGTTAAGAGCACTACCTGCTCTTCCAGAGGTCCTGAATTCAATTCCCAGCTACTACATGGTGGCTCACAACCATCTGTAATGAGGACTAGTGCCCTTTTCTGGTCTGCAAGTATACAAGCAAGCAGAACACTGTATATGTAATAAATAAATATATATTTTTTTTTAAAGAAAGCATTTAATTGAGGCCTTGCTTACAGTTTTAGAGTGAGTGACTGACTGTCATGGGGGAGTGTGGCCAAAGATAGGCAGGCATAGTGCTGAAGCTATAGCTGAGAGCTTTGCATCTGATCCCCAAGATAGAAGCAGAGGGAGGGAGGGAGGGAGGGAGGGAGAGAGGAGAGAGAGACACACACAGGGTCTGTTGTGGGCTTTGAAACCTCTAAGCCCTCTCCAGGGGCATACCTCCTTCAACAAGGCCACACCTCCTGGTCCTTCCCAAACAGTTCCACCAAGTAGAGTCCAAGCATTTGAGTATGTGAGCCTGGGTGGGGGTGCAGTTCTCATCTAAACACCACAGCCACAGGGAGGGAGGATGCAGAGCATGGCTAGACAGCAGCAGTGCAGACATGGAGGGAGACGGCTCCTGTTTCCTTGTGGGTGTCCTGTTGTCCTTCCAGATGGCAAACTGGTAGAGAACATCACTAACATTTCTTAGGTTAACTTTATTGATTCGCGGAGGTTTTTTATCATGATGTTTGCATCTTTTTGAATGTTTTATTGATGTTTTCATTTATAAACATTTTCAAAAAGATGTTTAAAGAATTTTAATGAAATATCAGTATTCTTTCCATCTAAATTCTACTTTTACCTTTTTACTGTATTACGTATCTGTGCATCTATCCATTTTTCTACCCACCAAGATATTTTAGGTTTTTTGTGTGGGTTTTAGAGTAAAATACAGAAACCAGCAGTTTCTACTATAGGCATTTAGCATGTATATAATTAGCTAGCATTTCATATTTGTTTAGGTTTTGCTAGTGTAAATTCATATCCAATAAATATACAAATCTCGAGTGTACATTTGTTGAAGTTCCCTGATGAAGGCAACAAAATTGACCATCAACCAGACACTTCCTGTGACACTTCCCACCCAGCCCCTGCTCGCTGGAACCCTTGTGGGAAACTGGGGAGGGTTTTAGTAAAGCAATTAGTCAGATACTGTTTCTCAAACAGATATTTTACTTTGTCAGCTGTGATGAATATTTCCTGTCTCTCTTTTGACTTAGATGGATCCATCCAGTGTTCCGTTGCTGGCCTGGCACTTTGTGGCTGTGAATAACTGTGTGAACCCCATGCTTGCCTTCTGCAGAGGAGATGTGGTTCATTTTCTCTTGGTAAGCCGCAGTGTGATGGTGTCTGCTGTTCCCCCTTCCCCCACCAGATTTGCTGGCAATTTAAAGTTATGTCAAAAAAAATCTATGCCACTGTCATAAGTCTTTGGAGAGAGAGTGTGTGAAGTCTGTTTGATTTGTATTTAAGGCTTTCATGTTAAAAATGGAAAAAACTCTCTTGGTTCCTTAATATCTTTATGGTTTATTCCTTGGTTCCTTCTCTTCAGCTAACAAATAATTAATGGTCTGTCTGTATGTGTGAATTGCACGTGTATGATTATGAGCCTGTCTGTAGAAATGTAGTCTGTGTGTTTATTTGTTAGATAGCAAGTGCCGTTTGCACAGGAAGCTGACGAAGGAAACAGAACACTTTCCCACAGCTTCTGGACTGAGTAGCAGAACCAGAGGACAGACAGGTGGAAATGCTGAGCTGTTTGATGAGAGTTCAAGTTGTTGATCAGAGCACATAGGATGCCTATAGCGGCCTGTGAGTGTGGACTTCAGTCCCAGAGCTAAGCATGTGTCTGTGCAGTCAGACTGGTCATCTTCTTCAGTGAGGCAGGTGCACCACTGTGCACCTCATTTCTGGGGCCAGAAACCTTTCAGGTCCCTGCCCCCTTCAGTGTGCTCTGTCACAGTGTCCTGTTGACTCTCTCTCTATTGTCTTGATTTTTCTTTCTTTTGACCCCATCATGGCTAATCACTTCCCCAGTGTAAACCACATGAGTGTTTGTCCTAGACTCTGCAGGGACTTCCAGCTGGTCTCTTCACTCATGCCAACACCTCTGTCAGTAAAGCTCTGTGCTATCTGCCGGTTTCCCCAGCTCACGATCTGTCTTCTCTGCCTCCCCGACCCTGCTCTGCACTCCAGACCTTCCCTGTCACAACAGTGAGCACACATAAACCCTTGTGTAATTTTCTCCCTCACTAAGCTGACAACCTAGTCGAGAAGCTGGCTCTCCTGTTCAGCTAGGACTGGGATAGCACCTGGTCTAAAGGATGGCTGGTAAGTGCTTGTAGAACCAATGTGAGGGCAGGCGTGAAATTCAATATATGGGGTGGGTTTAGACCAGAGTAGGGGAAACTTATGTACCAAATATGACTAGTTACCTGTTTGGGTAAGTAAATTTTTAGTGGAATATAGTCATATTCATTCATATTTATTCATTCATTCATTTCATTTCTTTTTTATTTCTTTGTGACAAATTCTCATGTAGCCCAGGCCGGTCTCAAACTCACGTTGTAGCTAAGGTTGACCTTAGACTCTGGTTTCTCCTGCCTTCTCAAGTGCTAGATAGGCATGCACCACCGTAACAAACTCACATGTTGTCTCTTATTGCTTTCTCACTGCAGTGGTAGAGTTAAGTAGGTCTCATAGACTATCCAGTCTACAGATGTTAAAGTATTTACCGTCCAACCCTTCACAGAAAAGTTTGACAGTCCTTGATGGGTCACCTTGATCTAGGTAGAATTGGCTTGGATTGGTATTGTGGAGCTGTTATAGATTCTGGGTCAATAAGATGGTAAAGATGTAGTTGAAATGCAGTTTTAGGATCAGTCTGGAAGTAGTACAAATAATAGATTCTCAAAGGTAGGAGGTTGTGCGTTTGTACCGAAGCTGGTGTGTTGTGCTTAAGCAAATACATTTTAAAAGAAAGGCAAGTTCTCATCACACAGGGTCTAGGAATGGAGAGTCGTGAATTGGAGGCCTTACATCTCTACATGGTAGAATCAGGGAATAGTCAGGCAAAACTCTTGTGTGACTTCAGATCTCAGCACGCTGAGTTGGGAGTGACAGTGGGACCCTGGTGCTACACTGGGTTCCCATTGAGCAGACTGCAGGGCGAGGAGCAGATGAGCATTTCAGGACAGAGAAGGCAGAGAATGAAAACCAAGGGGCTCTTGGGTGTCAGCTGTGTGCGTGTGCAGCCCAATACCTGTGACTCCCAGTGCAAGGGGACGGGTTTGTCTGGGCTCCCATTCCAGAGGCTTTGGTCCTTGGGTCAGTTGACCTCTGGGGTGAGAGGACCAAGCAGACACCATAAGCCTGCTCAATCTTCTCTCAGAGATCAGACCTCAATCTCAGTTCCCTGAGACTAAACAAGCTGTTTCTGGGGGAAGAGCCATGAACAAAGGACAATCAGTCTTCAACCCTCCACCAGCAAGAATGAGGAGGTCTGGGGGCCTAAGCCATAAACAGCTCAAGATGATAACCCAATAAGGACAAAGCCTGGGACTTGGCCAGGCCTGCCCCAAAATGGAAAACTGTAACTCTGATCAGCCTCTGACTAGCCCTGCCAAATTAAAACGTACTAATATGATTGCCACTTGCTTAAGCCAATTGTAGGTAAGATGAGCTAACTGCCCTAGGAACTCCCATTCTGAGGAGTCTACACGTCCACATGTCCCTCTCAGGGTCTTCTCCATCTTGCCTTTGTGTGGGGTGGTTGACCCCAGCATGCTGGAATAATAAAATGTGTGGATGGTGGTGTGGGACTTCTCCAGGACCCTAACATGGGGAAGGTGCTGCGTTATAGTGGTGCACATAGTAGGGCAAAGGTGCCCAGTTGATGGTGGCGAGGGAGGGAGGGAGGGTGGAGGGTGANGTGGTGTCACAGGCCAGTAACCAAGTCCTTAGCACAGGGACCATTGGTGGAGAAGTAGCTAAACCACAGCGTGCGATTTTGCTGGATGCTCATGAAAGGCAAAGGAAAAAGGGAAGGCAATAGGAAAGGCATTTCTTGTAAAGACATATAGAAGGGGAGGAGATCTGAGAGACATCAAACAGGAGGGACAAAGCCTCTGGGCAGTGTCAGTTCTGAGGTAATACAGTGCTAGAGAATGACCAAGGAAAGTAGGCTGGAGATAGGAGCTCAGGACACAGTGGTTTGCCAGGTCCTTGTTAGACGTCTGATTGGTAGTGGGACGGGGCTGGACCTCCATGGCACAATTTGGTGAAGAACTGAGTTTCTAGGAGAGCAAAGTCATGACACCATAGTGCTTGGCTGTGTGGGGAAGAGTGTGGTTAAATAATGTTGGTGAGAAGTAAGTGGAGGGAAATATGAACGCAAAAGAAGGAAGCAGATCTGTAAGAAGAGCAACTGAGTCTGCTAGAAAGGGAGGAAGGCACTAAGCGGGTGGGGTGGGGGCGAGGCAGAGTTCTGCGGGGAGGGCTGGAGAGAGCCCTTGGGAGTAGGCGGTGCAGGACGGATCTTCCCAGTTCTGGACGCTTGGTACTTGTGGCACATAGTGGTGTGGTGCTGCAGGTGTGAAATGGAGAGTGAATGACATGTGGCCAGAGCTCATGCTCTCACGGGCAGGTGACATGGTGAAGCTGGCACCACTTGAGGTCAGCATGCCAAGAGGTGGGACTGGAGGGGAGGAAGGGAGACTGGAAGACATCTGTCTCACTGCCGTGGGTGCGCAGGAAACCGCGGGGGAAATGTAGCTAGTACCTCAGGTGCCAGGCGGGCCTGGATGCCAACATTCTCTTCAGGTGGAGACCATGCAGCGACTGAGGCATCTTCATTTCTATAAAAATTTCTCTGTCAGTATTTTTGGAATCTCTATACAGAATGGAAATCATACTCTAGGTGGAGTATACATTTAAAGAAAATTCTTTCACTTAATGCTTGACATCTAGGCTGTCTTCGCTCTCCTCAGGTTAAGAGAGACGAGTCAGGCGCAATACACGTCACCAAGCAGAAGCACCTTCACCTGTACTATGATCTGATCAACTTTACGGTGAGTTTTATTTAATCTATGTCCCGTTTATTTCGTGCTGTTGTTCCATTCCAGGAATATTAAAGCTTGCAGGGTTTCTGCCGTTCTCCAGGGCCATCAGGCACATGTTAACACCCACACCCAGTATGAAGTGCTGTGGTGTGGCATGAAGTCTACTTTGGTGTGATGCCAGGTCCTTGTTGCCTTTTGGCCAAACTCCTGCTGAGCACTGGCAGGGGAAGGCAGCATTTTCTTGAGTGCTTTAATACCTCAGAGGGGAGTCTGGGTTCCGAAGAGCCCAGGTCTCTCCAGAGTCGTGGTTACACTGCTTTGTGTGTGGATACGTTTGCACCTGTGGGCTTCTCTTAGCGGACTTGTGTTACCAGTTCTTTTCCTGTGCCTTAAAACTTTGCCAAATTTTTACCTTACTTCTCAGTCATCAGGGTGCCTTGGTTTAAAAAATGAGACTTTTTTCTGTGTCAGATTTTATGTTTTCTTTTTCAGTAGTGGGTTAATTTTGAAAATAGTGTTTTATGTTTCAGCATTTACCATTACTCGTTTTAGCATCTAATAGCTGATGTCTGGTGAAACATGGTATTTTATCATGAATATAGCTGGCTTTAATTATAATGCAATGGCTCATTTATTCAGTAAAAAGACTGAGGAAATTTTCCTTTCGATCCATTAACCTATAATTTTAAAGAATATAGTTAGAAAGTCAGATCTTAAAATTGATGCACAAACTCAGTTGCATTTTTCAGCAGGGTCTTCCTACATTGCTTCATTTGGCCTGGAACTTCTGGGCTCAAATATCCCTCCTGCTTCAGCTTTACCTAGGCCAGGGCTTTAAGAATGTCCCGCCATGCCTGGCCCACACTGCTCCTGTAAGCTTACTCAATACCCTGTTGATTTAGGAATCCAGGTTGAATATCCTGCTGTAGTTATCTTTCTACCGCTGTGACAAAGCACCACAATCAGGACGACTTCCAGAAGAAAGCTTCTAGTTTCAGAGTCATGGCCATCATGGTGGGGAGCAGCAGGCAGGCAGGAAGGGTGCTGGCGCAGTCGCTGGGGACTTGCATCTGATCTACAAGTTCGAGGCAGAGAGAGAGCTAACTGGGAGTGGGAATTTTGAAACCTCAAAGCCCACCCCCAGTGGCACACCTCCTCCAGCAAGGCCACACCTCCTAATCTTTCCCAAACAGTCCCACCAATTGGGGACCAAGCATTCAAACCTATGGACCTATGGGGCCATTCTCTTTCTCACCGCCACACGTTCCTAACCAAAGCTCTCCAGATCTAGAGCTCTGAGGACCAACGTGGGAACTCCTCACTTGGCATCATGGGATTGTAATTGAAATACAGTCATGCCATGTGAGTGAGTCAGGGCTCCCTAGAGCAGCGAGTCTCAACTCGATGTTCACGACTCCTTTGGGGGTTGCATATCGGATATTCTTCATAGTAGATATTTACATTATGATTCCTAACAGTAGCAAAATCACAGTTATGAAGCAACAATGAAATAATTTTATAGTTGGGGTCACCACAGCGTGAGGAACTGGATTAAGGGGTCACAACAACAGGAAGGTTGAGAACCACTGCTCTTGAGGAACAGAACTGATAGAATGAATATGATAGAATAATAAAGGGGATTTATTAGAATGGCTTACAAGCCATGGTCCAGTTAGTCCAATAATGGTGTCTGCCAGCAGAGAGCCCAAGAGTCCAGGACCTGTTCAGTCCATGATGCTGGATGTCTCAGCTGCTCTTTTTTTAAAATGTGCATTATTTCTGTGCCAAGAATTATCCTCTGACCATCTAGGTTTGTGAGATTTAAGTTGCTGTTTTGCTTCACTAATAAAATTTGAAATAAAATTGTTATTGTACTAAGGTCATTTGTGCCAATATACCTTTCAAAAAACCCCCACAGCATTCTGCAATACATTTCTTAGTCAGCCCTCCCTTATGTCAGCAGAGCTTCACCTGACACGGTGACCTAGCGCTCTTTTCTCTGGGCCACTGCAGAGCTGCTCCTACTCTAACTCCGTTGCTGTTTAAGTTACATGCACAAGGTCCTCAACGTCATGTTCTGAGTGGCCAAGCCCCCTTTTTGTCATGAAAGGTCTGGCCCGGTCCTTACTTTCATTTTGTTATGTGCTTGAATTGCAGTGGATAAACTCACGCACAGTTGTGCTTTTAGACAGCGTGGAGAAGTTGCACGTGATTGATCGGCAGACACAGGAGGAACTGGAGACAATGGAGATCTCAGAAGTCCAGCTGGTCTATAACAGCAGCCACTTCAAGTCCCTAGCCACTGGAGGAAATGTTAGCCAGGCTCTCGTGAGTGCCGCCCTTACCCAGCACTGCTCTGCTCACTGTGGTGGCTCTCTTGTTGTTGTTGTTGTTGTTGTTGTTTTAAACTACTATTTTGTTTGAAAATAGGAGTACTAAGGTTTTTCTGCCTTGGTATGTTGGGTATGGATGTGTTTGTAAGGGTTCAGGATTATGACTCCAAACAGTAATTCCTTACTTAATATCAAGGGTTAGGCTGGAGAGATGGACCAGGGATTAAGGGCACTTTTAGAGGACCTGGGTTCAATTCCCAACTCCCATTTGTCAGCCAACAGCATGTCTGTAACTCCAGTCCCAAAGGGATCTGATGCCCTCTTCTGTCCACCACAGGTACTGCACGCATATGGTGCATGCTGAACACCCATGACACATAAGACAAAAATAAATCTGAAAGACAAAAATAAATCTGAAAAAAGAAACCCAAAACAAACCTAGGAGTTTTAACTTTTATACTTTAGGGGAAAAAAATGAAACAAGTTTTGTGAGACAGAATTTGTAAAGTCAAAGTGCTTAGGACTTGAGCTGGTGACAATAAGCCTAGGAGATTGAAGGGGAAAATAACTGGAGATAGGTAGCCTGCAGGGCTTTGGTAGCTGTCTCAGGGTTTCTGTTGCCGCGAAGAGTCACCATGACCATGGCAATAAATTTTTATAAAGGAAAACATTTCATTGGGGCTGGCTTACAGTTTCAGAGGTTTAATCCGTATCGTTGTGGCAGGAAGCGTGGCAGTGTGCAGGCAGCCATGGTGCTGGAGAAGGAACTGAGGGTTCTATATCTTGACCCAGAGGCAGCAGAAGGAGACTGTGTGCTGGGTATCACTTGGGTATATAAGATCTCAAAGGCCTCTTCCACAGTGACACTTCCTCTTAAAAGGCCATGCCTCCTAATGGTGCCACTCTCTTGGGGCCAAGTGTAGGAGGAATGCCCGCTTGTTCGTCCTGCTGCCCAGTTTCCGGCCACCTTGCTACCTTAGCCCCGAAATAACCACACAGAAACTGTATTCATTAAATCACTGATTGTCCCATTAGCTCTAGCATCTTATTCACTAACTCTTACATTAATTTAACCTATTTCTAGTAATCTGTGTATTGCTCTGTGGCAGTGGCTTACTGGCAAAGATTCAGCATGTCTGACTCTGGCGGCTCCATGGTGTCTNAAACTGTATTAATTAAATCACTGCTTGGCCCATTAGCTCTAGCTCCTTATTGGCTAATTCTTACATCTTAATTTAACTCATTTCTAGTAATCTGTGTATCGCCATGTAGCAGTGGCTTACTGGCAAAGATTCAGCATGTCTGACTTTGATGACTCCGTGGTCTCTCTACCCAGCTCTTCTTCCCAGCATTCTGTTTAGTTTTCCCTGCCTAGCTCTGTTCCCCTATAGCTCTGCTATAGGCCCAAAGCAGTTCCTTTATTAACCAATGAAAGCAACACATAGACAGAAGGACCTCCTACATCAGTGATCCGAGGCACTGTGTCAGTGACACCTGTGCAGCACCATAGCACCACCATAGCACCACTATGTCACTTTACCCCAAAGGAACCATGCACAACACTGGTTAAAAGCAAATTTGAGCTGGATATGGTAGCGCACATCTTTGATCCCACCACTTCAGAGGATCTCTGTTAATTCAAATCTGGTCTTATCCAGACCAAATATATAGTGAGTTCCAGAATAGTCAGGGTTATGTAGAGAGACCCTGTCTCAGAAATGAATGAATGAATGAATGAATGAATGAATGAATGAATGAATGAAGTAAAATAAAAGGAAGAAAAAGAGTAAGAAGAAAAGAAAAGCAAGCAAAGCCAACTTGAGGGCAATGGCAGTATCGGAGGCCAGGCTGCCCAACAGAACCTTGCCAACATTAGGTCACAGTGCAAGCATAGGTTCAGTCTCACCTAAAAGCATATTAAAATGTATGAGCACCCTTGGTGTTACAGCACCATTTCAGCCTTTCTCACATGCATGTTTGTATACTTTCTAAAAAGTCTCATTTGATAAGCTGCAGCTTGTAATCCCCATGCTCACCTTTGCTCTCGGTCAGCTATGTCACTGTTTATGAGGGCAGTGGTGACCTGCTGCAGCATTTCCAGTACTTCATCACATCCAGTAAGGATCTGGGTGGCAAGAGCCAAAATACTGGCTTTTAACTCCTAGGTAGAAAAGACCATGAGGTTAGTTTCCAGCATTGTGATGAATAAATAATGCACGCTCACAATGACAACATGACATGATGTGTTTATTCAACAACACATTTCCAGATGAAATGATGTGGCCAGAAGCCCAATGCAGTGAGCTCCTCTTGGGTGGCAGGTGGGAATTTGACTTGGGAGGCCAGAGTCTGGAGTGCAGCTAGAAACATGCAGTATTTCACAGGGAAGGCATTGTGTATCTAGCAGCAAGGCCTAGCTCCCATCCCATTCAGCACAAGAGCGCTCCTGGAGGCCCAGACACTGTCCTGGTGGAGGACTGCCTTGGGTGGTATGAGCACAGCTAAAGAGAAAAACACAACAGTAAAAAGCACATGTACAGGCAGTGAGTAAAATGAGACAAACCACAGCATGCTGAAATAGAACAAGTGGCCTTGTCCTAAAGTCTTGGCCCAGCACATTTAAAATGCAGCACATTGAAAAGCCCAGTTAAAGCAGTAGCAATGGGCTACTGAACATGAAAGAACAGAACAGACTGTCTGGGAATGCAAACTGTTAAAAAATACAAGGCAAGAGCACAGAACAATTCAGTTCACAACTACTTTCTCATTTTAAACAAAAAAAAGAGAGAACTCTACACGGCATCTGTGCCTTGTTTCTACTTGGAGGTGCTACACCACCTAGCTCATTCTGCTCTTGACAAGAGCCTTTCTAAATCTCTGTACTATTTAATTAAGAATTTATAAAATTCGCTGGGCAGTGGTGGCACACGCCTTTAATCCCAGCACTTGGGAGGCAGGGGCAGGCAGATTCCTGTGAGTTTGAGGCCAATCTGGTCTACAGAGTGAGTTCCAGGACAGCTAGAGCTGTTACACAGAAAAATCCTGTCTCGGGGGGTGGGGAGGGAGTTTTTTTGTTTTGTTTGGTTTTAAATAAGAGTCTCACCATGTAATCTAGTCCTGGTATGTCTGGAACTCACTGAAAGCTAGGCCTCAAACTGAAAAAGAGCCACTTGGCTTTGCCTCTTGAAAGCTGGGATTAAAGGCATGTGCCACCATGCACAGCTCCAATTTTTTTTTACTTATGTGTATGTATGTGAGACTACATGAGTTTATGGGTACCACATGTGTGCAGGTACCTATGGAGGCCACAAGAGGGAATTAGATGGTAATGAACTGCCACGTGGGAAACCAGGAACAGGATTAATTCCCTCAGGCTTGCAGCAAGCACTTTACCTGCTGAGCCGTTTCACTTTGTATTGAGGCAGGATCTCACATTGTGGTTCAGGCTAGCCTAGAATACACTATGTAGCCCAGGCTGAACTTTGATTTTTCACAATCCTTATGGCTCTGCCTCTAAAGTCCTGGGATTTTGGGTGTATGCCAACCGAACAAACTCTCAAAAATGAAATTTTCAACAGCAATGCAGAAAGGGCCCTGACTATCTATTAGAATGACAACAACCACTGCTATAAAAACATTTGTGCACTGCCATATTATCATATGCAAACAAAAGGCTGAGTTTACAAAGATGCTCATTTAAAAACAGTAACAGAAAACTAAATGGACTATATGGTTAGAAACTATTCAAAGATCAAAATTTATCATCTTAAGTTATTTAAACAAAAAGCATATAAAACCATGCAAATATTGGAAGTGGTTAGAATGTAATGCTCTCAAATTGACTTTAAAGTGTAGTGAGATCATTTGTGAGTCAAAATTTAACAAGTCTTACAAAACAAAAGGAAACAAAGGCACAAAGGGGCCACCCAGAGCAAATGAATAACACAGTATGAGAGTGTCACAAACATGGTGTAAGCACTGGGCAATGACAGAGAGACCTATGAAATGAGTGACTGAAGCCCTCCCACAGAAATATAAACAACACTGTGAATCTGATATCTTCTACACAGAAATTCAGCAACTGTGGAGGAAGCATCGTTGAAATAGAGCTTGTGTTTACCTGTACCTTCAATGTCTCTCCCTGCAAGGAGCTGTCACTGTCATCATTCTCATCAGGTTTAATCAAAATAGTGTTACTGAGAAGGTGATTCTGAACTGCCATCAGATAGCGCAGGCAGGAAGATGCAGCCTTTAATACAAATAAGGACATTAAGTGACCTCCCTGAGACTGAAAGGGCTCGCGCGTACCCTCACGTTTTTAAAAGATCTCCACAAGAGAAACAAAAAGAGGAAGCACATAGATAAGAGAACACAATTTCTCAAGGAAACTGCAGGCACGTGGCTTTCACTTTAGGCGCTGACACACTTACTAGCCTTCTTGCCTTCCACCATGTGGCCCTCACTGGTCACTCTGAAGACTGGCAACTCTCGCCCCTTAACACTCTCCCCTGCCTCTCACATTTCTACAGCAGACTCCACCCAAACCTTTCAGGAACTTACAGGTTCCAAGCAGCCTCTGAAACGCACTGAGTTAGGAAACAGGACTAAATTAACAGAGGAAACTCTCCCACATAAGACAGAACTCCAAATGTAGTAAACCATAAGGCATCTCAGGAAGCAGTGCCTCCTGTCTGTCTTTTCTCCCTTTCTTGGGAAAGTGCTCTTAGGGATTTGCCCACGTGCACATTTCCCAGGTAAGCTCGGTCCACCTACAGACTCTCCTGAGAGGAGACAACACTTACAGGTACAGTTGAAAGGAGCTTCTGAAAATCATCTTTGGAGACGGTTTGGCACTTGGTGATTAGGATACAGGACTCTCGCACAACAATCTTCAGGATATAGTGTAAGAGCTCATCATTGAGTCTTTAAAACAAGGAAACATAAATAGCACACTTGGTAAGAGATAATGAAGCAGCTAATTCACCCTGCCATAAAGTCATTAAACCAACGGGATACACCACAAAGCAAATTTATTTTCAAAAAATGGTGCCCTACCTCCTAATTCAAGTATTTTAGAAGTAACTATAACAGAGAAACAAAATCATCACCTCCTAGCTCCAACATGTAGCTTCTTTTTGTTTTTTTTTTTTTTGAGACAGGGTTTCTCTGTGTAACAGCCCTAGCTGTCCCAGAACTCACTTTATAGACTAGGCTGGCCTTGAACTCAGTGAGATCCACCTGCCTCTGCTTCCCAAGTGCTGGGATTAAAGGCACATGCCACCACTGCCCAGCACATGCAGCTTCTTTCACAGAGAGCAAGCCAGCTGCCCATAAGTTTCCCCTCACCTATCGCTTCTGCTAAGGACTTCCCAGACCCACAGCACTGCACTGATAATATTGACCATTCTGAGATTTCAACTCATACGACAGGATTTACTATCTTTCAGCGGGCCCAGAATTTAGGCTCAACATTCTAGTTACCTTATTAGCTATAAAGAAGATTAAAAATCAAGTACATTTAAATGTAAATTATCACTTATAAAGGCTATCAGTGACTAACATAGAGAACATGCTGTGGTCTGCATGAGACTGTACCCCTAGGCTCAGGCATTTGAATACATGGTCCCAAGCTGCTAGTGCTATTTAGAGAGAGAAGTCTTAGGGGTATAGCCTTGCTAGAGGAAGTGTGTCACTGGGAGCAGGCTTTGGAAATTTAAAACCTTGTGCCACTTCTAATTTACACTTTATGCTTCCTGCTTCTGTCACACCAGCTGCTTGCAGCCATGCCGTCTCATCATGATGCACCCTTATCCTTCTGAAATAGCGAAACCCAAAAAAATCCTTTCTTCCACAAGTTGCTCATGGTCGTGGTATTTAATCACAGCAACAGAGAAGTAGTGGGTGTCACCTGTAGTGATCGTCCTCATCACTGCCAAACCGGTTGTTCTGAAGCTGCTCAGCTAGGTTGGTTAGGATCACGTCTCGCAGCTGGGAAAGTCCGCTGTTTCTCTCTCCTGATACAGGACAAAACTCCATGAATGACCCTGTTAACAACACTTAGAAAACCCACTGGGTTGCAGTTCCAGTATCTGGGAGGCTGGGTCAGGAGGACTGCTCAAGTTTGAGAAGACTGGGACAATATCTTGACAAACTTCACCTCCCACCCAAAGAAAACTGACGTTATTTTTAAAAAGGTTTCAAAGAAGCAGACTAGGAGCACAGCATTTAGACTCGTGCAAATAGCAGCAAAACAGCATCACAACCAGAGCACGGCTAAAGGCAGGACAATCAAATCAAGTGTGATTTGTCTTCCTAATATATTATAAAGTGTGGTTTTGTTACTTCCTTAGGTTAATGCCGCTTTTAAAAGCTGACTGTCTTTATCATGTCATTTGCTGCTGCTGCTGCTGCTGTTGTTTAAATTAAGTGTATGAAAAACAAACAAAAATCCAGGGTTAGAAATCATCAAGACAACTGGATGATGGTGGTGCATGCCTTTAATCCCAGCACTCAGGAGGCAGAGGCAGGCAGATCACTGTGAGTTTGAGGTCAGCCTGGTCTACAGAGCGAGTTCCAGGACATCCAGAGCTGCACATAGAAAACTTGTTAGAAAAAAAAAATTAAAAAGAGGAAAGTAAAAAGAAAAGATATTGGTTTGGTTTTTGGTTCTTGTTTGTTTGTTTAAGACAGAGTCTCACATATCCCAGGGTGGCCTGAACTCTCTACAAAGCTGAGGATGACACTGAATTCCGCATCATTCTGCTTCTACCTCCCACATACTGGAATTGCAGGCGCACTGCCATGCTAAAATAGGAAGTCATTTATTTTTAGATGTGCTAAACATCCAGAGTCAAGACATAGGAAGAAGTATAAAACTTCATCTTTGAATTGTGGCTTCTGCATTCAACCTGCAGTGCTGGTCTCTATGCATACACATTTTGCTGTCTGTCTTGGGTACCAGGAGGAAACTAAGGACTCTTTTTTTTTTTTGAGACAGGGTTTCTCTGTGTAGCTTTGGAGCCTATCCTGGAACTCACTCTAGAAGGCTGGTCTCAAACTCACAAACATTCCCCCTGCCCCTGCCTCCCAAGTGCTGGGATTAAAGGTGTATACCACCACAACCCAGCAAAGTAGAGACTCTTGCATGCTAAGCAAAATTTCACCCATGAATGTATTTTACCTAGATACATGTATACCATATACAAGCCTGGTGCTGGCACATGTCAGAATTGGGCATCAGATCCCCTAGAGTAGGAGTTACAGATGTTTGTGAGCCACCATGTGGATGATGAGAACCAAATCCAGGTCTTCTGAAGAAATAGCCAGTGCACTTAAGTACTGATCCATCTCTCCAACCCCAAATACACACTTTCTCAAGTATGTTGACTAATAGGAAGAAATAGAAAACCCTCTGTATCAGTCAGTGCCCAGCTGTTACCTTGGGAACAAGAAAAACTAGCAAAGACTAGCTATTCAGCTGAAAGTTCAAGGGCAGCCTGAGAAACTTAGTGATACACTCTTAAAAAGGAAAAAGAGGGAACAAGAGAAAGAGATGGCTCAGTGGTTCCTGGCCCCCTACATGGCATCTCAACATCATCTTTAACTCCAGTTTTAGGGCATCTGACACCTGGCATTCCACAGGACTGAAGCTATGTGGTGCCCAACATTACATGCAGATAAACAATTAAAATACAGAATAAAAGTGGAATATAATCAATGGTAGAGTACATGCTTAACACATTCAAAGTCCTAGGTTCAATTCTTAGTAACACATGCACATGCACAGACAGACACGCACACAGACATGCACACACACACGCACGCGCACACACACACACACAGACATGCACACACACACGCACGCGCGCACACACACACACACACACACAGTTGTTCAAGGATACTTTCAAGATAATTCTCACCTTCTGTTAAGACAAGCTTAAGTAAGTTATTGATTTCAGTTTCACCTGGGTATAAGATATTTAAACCAGAGCTGAAACGACAGAAAAGTCAAAAAGTTTTTTGCTTAAACATTTCAGAAAATATATGCTCTATTTAAATTTTTGTTAGAGATGTCAGCCTGGCCAGATAAGTGACAAAGAGAATTTCTGATCTCAGCTTTTCATAAAGTCTGGAAGATCAGGGTGGAAAATGGCATCAGAGGTTTGTTTCTGTTTTGTTTCTTTGTGTTTTGGGCTTTTTCCTCTTCCCTCTCTGTCAAGCTGTGGCATACAATCAAGTGTGCAGTTTAGCACACAGCCTCAGGCACTAAAGAAACTGTCACAAAGACAGGACAGTGCCTATACCCTGTCCAGGAGTTTCTGCCTCGCACCACATTTGTTCTGTTGAGGAAGCAACTCAAAATATTAACATGGTGAAAAGAAAAAGAAAAAAATGAACTTTGCCCTCTATGTCATTCTTGCCAGAAAAGCCTTCCAGACCAACCATCCAAGTCTCCATCAGCCTCTATACTACATTTGCTCATGTTATAATTCTACTTCTATGAAAGTTGATTGAAATAAAATAAACTAATAAATTATAAATAATATTGAGGCTATTTGAGGTACATATGAATTTGAGGCCAATATGATCTACACAGTGAGTTCCAGGCCAATCACTGCAACGTAATGAGATCCTGTCTCAAAATTTAACTAATTCACAGTAAGTAATAGCTGGGAATGAGGGCTCTGGCCTGTAACTCCAGAAATTGAGAGACAGAGATAGGAAGATCTAAAATTCAAGGTCATTCTGAGCCATCTCAAAACACCCAGTCTCAAACTAAGAAAAAAACAAAAGAAAAATGCCCAAAAAATACATAAACAACAAAACAAAATTCTCACTGGACTATGGCCCATAAATTCACTAGCGAAGAGACTGAGAAGATGCTAGTGGAGTAAAGTGCTTGCTACGAAAGAATAAGGAGCTGACTTCCATCTCCAGCGCCCATGTAGAAAAGTTGGACGTCAGCACACACCTGATTCCAGTGCAAGAGCCAGACAGAACTCCTGGGCCTTGCTAGCCAGCTAATCTAGACAACTGGCAAGGTCCTGGTTCCATGAGAGGGACCTATTCTTTTTAGACAGGGTCTCACTGTATAGCTCTGGCTGGTTTGGAACTCACTATATAGACCAAGTTGGCCTTGAACTCACAGAGATAGGCCTGCCTCTGCCTCTAGAGGACTGATATTAAAGGTGTGTGCTGGTATCCCCATCTCAACATGATTTAAAAAAAAAATCATTACTATTATTATTTGTATGGGCATGTGTTTATGTGTGTGTGTGACATGCATACAGGCACATTCATGCCACAGTGTACATCTGGAGGTCAAAGGACAACAATCAGGAGTTGGTTCTTTCCTTCTATGGTGAGTTTTGGGGATTCAACTCAGGTCATCATTCTTGGGTGGCAGTGAGTCATCTCAGCAGCTCTCCAACAGGATTTTGAGCAGGTTAATGAGGATTAGCACAACTAAGCCCTACACTACATCAGCTTACCACATAAGCCAACCTCACGAACCTACATGGTAGGTGTCCTTTTTATTCCATCTCATAGCTGAGGAAACAGAAGCATCAAACTATGGCCACAGCTAATGTGAGTGGCAGAGCAGACTCTAGACACCAGGGCAGTTCCACACCAGAGCATGCTCCACACTCACGCTTGAGAACATCCTAGCTGCCTGCAACTGTCCACTCATAACCCTTACAAGAGTTTTGTTCTTTTCACAAAGAAAATGTTCTTCCATTGGTGAGGTCCAGATTCTGGTGGGCTGAGCTATCTAGGCTACAACATGCACAGAGGCTTCCAGTGCATTGCTTATTTTGCAGAAAGCACTAAGAAAACCCATTTGCTGTTTACCTGATAGCAAGACAGACCTCCTTCTGAATTTCAGAGCAAATTTGGTCTTTTGGTGCCATCAACAACTGCCAAAGAAGCAATCCTGACCGCCGAATGATGTCTCGGTTCCTTTCAGTTTGTGGGCTGAAGAAAAATTTAAACACCACCTACAGAAACATAAGAGGCAGAGCGAAGTATGCTCATTCCACCCGTGATAAAATTAGCTCTCTAGAAGAAAGCATAGGGTAGCTGTTCTTGTGAAAAGATAACCAGGTGCATTTTCAACTCCACTCTCTTCTACACAATGGGATATAGTAAATATCTTACACACATTAACAGCAATGAGACAACATTCACTCCACTAATCGAGGTGCAGTGTACATGATGGATGACAACCCTAGTCAGAGGACTGCCAGGAGGGAAGAACCTCTGCAAAAAACTGAGGTTGCTGAAGGTGTTTCTTCTGGGAGGAGGTGGCTGCTGTCTGTCATCTTGTTAAACTCACACTGAATGTGTACCTGAAAGACAACGAGGATGCAGCGAACGATACAGGTGTCTCCATTAACCATGGCCTTCTCCATGATGTCACAAATGCTGCTCAGATGGCGTGCCTCAATAGGGTGCTGCTTGCCCAGGACACTAGTGATGGGAAGATTGGGGTTCGTGGCCA
The DNA here is from genome assembly GCA_001685075.1 of Bramus lutescens. Lineage (NCBI taxonomy): Eukaryota > Metazoa > Chordata > Mammalia > Rodentia > Cricetidae > Bramus > Bramus lutescens. The sequence goes on along the minus strand of LOEQ01002098.1, from coordinate 113,377 downwards.
AAAGATTGAGCTGGTGAATGCACATGGCGCCAACATGGTGCAGTAATTGGTTTATGACCTCATTCGTGCTGATGGCCTCTTCTGGAAGATGCAAAGGAAGCTTGGTGAGGAAAGACATGACAAGTGTCCCAGAGGAGTACCTCTCCAGTGTACAAAAGCTATGCACACTCAAGGACAGACTCGTGGTACCCCTCAATAGCATTGTTGCTTCAGAACCTTTCCTGCCATGGTGTGGGATGTAACGCAGGTAGCTATCACTTACTAAACTGGTTATGTGGGCTTAACAACGGGATAAAGTTTGACATGCATGATTACAAATTTAAATTCTTTTAGTCCTATTTTATAGAGCAGTAAACGAAGAGTGAAAGAGGTTAAGTTACCCTAAAACACCCAACTATGAAGTGACAAAGCTAGGGTTTGAACTCAGGCCATCTCAGCCCATGCTGGCAACCATTCTAGAAGACTTAGAGCCATCTTCCATGGCTGTCCTATGGAAGAACCCCTGTTCATAAGCAACCCCCCTGCACCGAACTCAGCATTTCTATTCAGTTGGATAGATGTTTATCAATTAAACCTGAAGATTAATAAGCATTTTCTTATATAATTACTTTATGGCTCATGAATGGTTTCAGGCATTCAAAGGATGGAGGTGAAGAATAATCTACATAGGCAAAGTACAAGAAAGACTGCTTTGGGAGCTAGAGAGACAGCTTAAAGGTTAAAAGCAACAGTTGCTCTTCCAAAGGATCTGAGTTTAGTTTTAGCACCTACAAGGCAGCTTAAAAGACCATAAAAGGATGCAAGCATGGGCAGATATGAAAACAGGGCTCTTGGAAACTCCCATGACTAAAAAGAAACCTCCTGCTCATCTGTTACCCTGAGGGTTCCACTAGATCCCACTTGTTCCTGTCTTGGAAGTCTTAAGATTTTGAGCAAAGACTGTTCCTCCTTACCGAGGACTTCTGCCAAGTTGAGGACCTATAGAATAAATGAGGTCTGATTTTAAGTTAGATACGTGGTTGGGCAGGAGTAAGGATTCTCAGTGTAAAGTTTATGAAAGACATGAGAATAAAGGCATGGAGGCAGACTGGCTAGCAAGAGGAAGCAATGACTGTGAATGGGAAGACAGTAAAAGCTCAGGCAGAAGCAGTCATGGCAGACTGGTGGGAAATGGCAGGGCTGGGATATATTTTGAAGGTAGGAGCCAAAAGGATTTGGTCCATTGAGATTCAAAGATAAACTGGGTTTGGGAATGTAGTTCAGCTGATACAAAATGATTGTTTAAGGGGCTGGAGAGATGGCTCAGAGGTTAAGAGCACTTCCAAAGGTCCTGAGTTCAATTCCCAGCAACCACATGGTGGCTCACAACCATCTGCAGTGAGATCTGGTGCCCTCTTCTGGCATGCAGGACTACATGCAGGCAGAGCACTGTGTATATAACAAATAAATCTTTTTTAAAAATTATTGTTTAATATGAACACAGCCTGGATCCCCTCACATAAACTTGGCATGCTGGCTCACACCTGCAATCCTAGCACACAGAGGGAAGGGGGTTAGAAGCAGGAAGATCAGAAGTTCAACGTCATTCTTGGCTATGTGATAACTTTGAGTCCAGCCTGTACTACATAAGACCCTAGCAGAGACTGCTTTTAATCTCAACACTTGGGAGGTAGAGGCAGTCATGTCTATGTGAGTTCAAGGCCAGCCTGGTCGACAAAGCAAGTTCCAGGACAGCTGATGTAGGAGGGTCATCTGTCTATGTGTTACTTTCATTGGTTAATAANGTGAGAGTTAGCAAAGAAGAGACTAGATATAATGGGCCAGGCAGTGTTTAAATGAATACAATTTGTGTGTTGTTATTTCGGGGTATAAGCTAGCCATGTGGGACCCCGGCTGGATGAAAAGCAGGCCTGCTCTCCCCTATCACTACAGACAGCCAGGGTTCCATAGAGAAACTGTGTCTCTAGTAATACATTAATTAATTAATAATAAATAAGTAAATAAATAAAGTCTAAATTATTCAGTTTGATACTGTGAAAGAATGGAAATCCATATACAGAGATTAGAAGGGCAGATTAACAAGTACAAATTTGTAAAGGAAAATAAGGGGTGCTTTTAGCCATGTAAAGCCCCACATGCCCACTGTATAAGTAAGTGGAGGTATGTTCAGAGTCTAGAGAAGACCAAGGACTTGGCATTGACTGGTACATAGCACAATCTTTTTTTTTCTTGATGCAGGTTTAAAAACAACTTAAACCTCAGGATATGATTCAAATATTTTATGAGCTCTAAGGTATTATACCTGGGCTAGGGAAGTTCAGCTGTCAAAGCACTTGCCTCCCACTAATGACCCTACTTCCAACCTCCAAAACATGAAACAAGACACAACAAAAAAAAAAGTCACTCCCATTTTATGGGTACAAAGCAAGTCAACCGTTTTTTAACAAGTTTATAAAAATATGATTAGGAATCCCAAGCAGCGGTGGCTCATGCCTTTAATTCCAGCACTTGGGAGGTAGAGGCAGGCAGATCTCTGTGAGTT
>LOEQ01002098.1:89814-105669 GCA_001685075.1 Bramus lutescens | reverse complement strand
TTAGCTCTAGCTTCTTATTGGCTAACTCTTACATCTTAATTTAACCCATTTCTACTAATATGTGTATCGCCACATAACAGTGGCTTACCAGCTAAAATTCCCAGCATCTGTTTCTGGTGGTTCCACAGCTCCTCTCTGACTCTGCCTTCTTCTTCCCAGGCTATAGGCCAAGCCAGTTCTTTATTCATTAACCAATAAAAGCAGCATTCTATAAGAAAGAAAGCTGAACAAGGCAAGAGAGGCAAGCTAGTAAGCAGCACCTCTCCATGGCCTCTGCATCAACTCCTGCCTCCAGGTTCCTGCCCTGTTTGAGTTCCTGCCCTGACTTCCTTCAGCGATGTGGAAATGTATGCTAAATAAACCCTTTCCTTCCCTGCTTGCTTTTGGTTATGTTGTTTCATCACAGCAACAGACCCTGAGTAGGACAGGAAACCTATCTCATAGCTGCCATGCAGAAGAGGTGAGTTAAAATGTCAAGCACATACATGTTAGTTGCTATTGCTGACATCACACCCGCACCAACAACTGTTTTGCGTATGTACAGAGTTTTACCATGATGTCCAGGCTAGACTTAAACTCATAATTTCCTACTTCAACTTCCCCTGTGCTGGAACTACAGGTTCCTGCAGCATCTTGCCTATATTTATCTACTTACATTCTTTTTTTGTGTATTTGTTGTGGGGTTTTTTTTGCCTTTGTAGTCTGGCCTTTAATTCACTATGTAGCTCATGCCCCCCCCCCAGGGTTTTTCTCTCTTTTGATTTGTTTGTTTGTTTATTATGTATACTCACTCCAGAAGGGGGCAACAGATCTCATTATGGATAGTTGTGAGGGTGGTACACCAACGACCCTTAATTTGAGTCCTGGAGACCTTGAGCAGCCAGTATTCTTAGCCATCTCTCCAGCCTGTGACAGAGTTTCTCTGTGTAGCTTTGGAGACTGTCCTGGAACTCACTCTGTAAACCAGGGTTGCCTTGAACTCACAGAAATCCACCTGTCTCTGCCTCCCAAGTGCTGGGATTAAAGGTGTGCAACACCAGACACCACTACCAGGCATAGCCCATGCTCTTGATCCTCCCAACTACTAGAGCAGTAGTTCTCAGCCTGTGGGTTGTGACCCCTTTGGGGGTCAGTCGCCTATCAAATATCCTGCACATCAGATACATCCATAACAGCAGCAAAATTATAGCTACAAAATAGCAATGAAATAATTTCATGGTTTGGGGGAATGTCACCACAACATGAGGAACTGCATTAAAGAGTTGTAGCATTAGAAGGTTGAGGACCACTATATTAAGGTCTTATTCCAACATTCCTGGCTCCTTTCCCCTTCAACATAATCTCAGTACTTTACCTCTGAAATTTTTCTTTTCTTACTCCACCATCACAATAGTGGTAACTATACTACTTCTAGACTAAACTATACTGTCTATTTCTCCCCCTGTCCCTGAGGATGAAACTCAGGACCTTGACCATACTAGATAAATACTCTCCTGAGCTATACCCCCAGCCCTCTTTTTGTTTGTTTCATACTGTTCCAACCCACAAAATGATCTTACCCAAGTTTCTTCTCCAGTGTATTTCCTATCATAGAAGCCCTTACTCTAGTTGCACATATAGATGAATTACACTTATTTCTCACAGCCAGGCATGGTGGTGCACACCTCTGATCTCAGCATTCAGGAGGTAGAGACAGGAGGATTTCTGTGAGTTTGAGGTCAGCCTGATCTACTGAGTTAGTTCCAGGACAGGCAGGGATACTCAGAGAGACCTTGTCTCAAAAAACAAGACAAAACAAAAAATACCCATTTCTTTTTTTTTTAAGATTTATTCTAAATAAATAAATAAATAAATTTTATTTATTTATTTATTTAGTGTGCAGCATTCTGCTTCCAGTAGGGCACCAGATCTCATTACAGATGGTTGTGAGCCATCATGTGGTTGCTGGGAATTGAACTCACRACCTCTGGAAGAGCAGTCAGGGCTCTTAACCACTGAGCCATCTCTCCAGCCCCAAAATACCCATTTCCCCTCTTTACAACAATGGCCATTTCTCATTATCACTCCTCAGAGCTCCTAAAGGTAAGCTCAGACCAACTACCTAGCAGCTCCATGGTTTGAAGGGAAGAACTGGTGTCTCCTTGTGCTGAAACTATGGTGACCAATCTGGAACAGGCCACAGAAGGAAGTATTTCCTGGGCTGATATGAAACCATGGCATCAATTGTCTCCTCATGGGAAATGGTCTACGAAGAGCCATTCCATTGTTGGAAAGAGGGGCCAGGTGTGCATGTTGCAGATTGTGGGAGTAGATAGACGTCATTGTGGAGTTAGAAAGGAGAGAATTCTTGGGGTCTCAAGTTGGAATGGTAAGAAATGGGTATTTTGGGGCTGGAGAGATGGCTCAGTGGTTAAGAGCCCTGACTGCTCTTCCAGAGGTCGTGAGTTCAATTCCCAGCAACCACATGATGGCTNNNAACCACATGATGGCTCACAACCATCTGTAATGAGATCTGGTGCCCTCTTCTGGTATGTGGGTATACATGGAAGCAGAATGTTGTATACATAATAATCCTAAACAATGGACCTAAATTCCAGTAAGTGAAAAAGCTATGCTAGGGAGATCAAAAACCCAAGAGACCTTTAATCCCAGAATAAGGAGGCAGAGACAGGTGGATTTCTGTAGTTCTAGACCAGATAGGGCTACATGGAAAGACTCTGCATGAAAAAATAAAACAAGTTTAAAAAGTTGTATTTTTGAGGGCTGGGTATAGCTCAGGGGTAAGAACATACACAGCCCCTGGGTGCCATCCCCAGCACCAGACAAATCATTAGTCTGTAACTCACTGACCATTATTGTTTTGTATCATCAGAGAGTAACAATGATAACAGAGCAAGTTTACAACAATAAATAAAAGTGCTTTAAATCTCAGAGTTACAGACTGTGGTAGTTTGAGAAACATTCCATATTGGCTCAGGAATCTGAACACAATCCTCTATTGGTGATGATGTTTGGAGAAGTTATGAGGAGGTGCAGCCTTCAGGAGGAAATATGTCACTGGGGGACAAAGTCTCACACCTTCGAGAGCATTCTCTCTCCTTCAAGCTTGTGAAGAAAGATGTAATTTCTGACTGGGTGTGGTGGTGCATGCCTTCAATCCCAGCACTCAAAGGCAGGCAGATATCTGTGAGTTCAAGAACAACCTGGTCTACATAGCCGTAGAGAGACTTTGTCTCAAAAAAAGATTTCTCAGCTTGCTCTGCTGTCATGCCTCCCTTCTATGACAGACCCTTATTCCTCTGGAACAGTATCAAAATAAACTCTTTTTCCTTAAGCTGCCTTTGGTCATGGTGTGTTATCAGAGCAACAAAAAATAACTAATACAAAGGTATATCAGGAAGAGCATTCCAAATAAAATGTACTTACTTTTTAAAGATGACAAGCCACTGGTTCCACCAAAAAGAGAACGGGTGGCAGAGCTGCCGGACCCCCCTGGAGGTGGGACCAGCATCACCAAGTATGTGCCACAAGTGTACATGGGTGTCTTCCGCAGCATTTTCAGAGGAAGGCCACAGCTAGTATTTGCTGGAGAGGGGAATGAAAATGTTTAGTAAAAGTATTTTGCATAGACTTAGATATAATGAAGGAGTCCAAACCAAAACAAAGTTAGGCCATGATTAGAAAGAGGGGGAATTGGAAATGGCTCAGTGATTATGAACACAGGCTGCAATTCCCAACTCCTATGGAGCAGCTCACAACTATCTGTGATTCTAGTTCCAAGGGATCTGAATTCCTCTTCTAGCTTCTGAGGGTACTCGGCACACAAGTGGTGGTGAACAGACAAATGTGTAGGGGAAACACCATCATATGGAATACTGTCCCTAAAGGTGTTACCAATGTCCAGTATGCCTTATGACTCTAAAAATCTAAGAATGAATGTTTACATGGAATAAATCTCAAACTAGAATTCCTGTTGTCATTTAACTAGGAATTGATACTCTTTCCTTCCCTCTCTCTCTTTCCTTCTCTCCTCTCTCTCAGAGAGAGAGAGAGAGAGAGAGAGAGAGAGAGAGTGTTTTGTATTGTTTTCCAGACAGGGTTTCTCTGTGTAACAGTCCTGACATCCTGGAAATTACTTTGTAGACCAGGCTGGCCTAGAACTCAGAGATCTGCCTGCCTCTGCCTATGGGATTAAAGGCACATTGGGGCTCCTACTGTTTTTAATTTTATAGAAAACAATTTTTGAAACAGTGTATCACTGGGTGGCCTGGAACTCAAATATAATCACTTGACTCTGGTCCTTGAGTGCCCAGTTTAAAACAAAACCTTCCTAAGTCTGTGATGTCATATTCATTGCAAATAGCTATGGATACAACATCAACCAAAACCTCTAGCTACTCAGGGCCTTCAGAACATTTCTCACATAGTAATTTTAAACCTGCATGGCTTATATAGTATCCATTATATATACATTTCTTACTATTTTGGTGGGGGAGTCACTGACATAAGATACCATCAACAGAATAATTATTGTATCTAGTCAGGAGATATGGAATGCACATCATCTCCCCAGCATCTAGACACTAGTAGAGTGGACTTAAGGACTGTCTGTAGCTGAGCTCAGTGAAAACCAATGACATCAGCAAGAAATATACCAGAGTTTTGGGAAGCTGTCAGGCTACAAAACACAACCCTCATAGTCTCAACAGAGAGAAAATCATTCTTGGGGTTTAGAAGAATATGTAAAATGAAACCTATTCTTTCTCTTTTTTTAACTCTTATATTTTAATTTGCCCAGAGAGAAAAAAAGAAGACAATGGATCCCCTGGCAATGGAGTGACAGGTGGCTATAAGTCACAGTGTGGGTGCTAGGAACCTAACTCCAGTTTTCTGAAAGAGCAGCAAGGAAACCTACTCTTTCTGTTATTTTGAATACTTCTGGTTCAAACAGCTCCATTTTTTAAAAAGAACATAAGCTCTCAACAAATATATTCTTTATTCAGAACAACAATTTCTGAGGAAATGAAAATACAAAAATATAATGAGTGGAAAATTTCAGAAACTTTGCAGTTTAATAATTTCACCAAAGTGTTTTCACAGACTTACTGACATAAAATATGTTTTAGCTTGTTACAGAAAAAAACTCCACATTTTAAAAATTATTTTTACTTTCATTATTTGATGAGTGGGGTAGTATGCATACTTGCATGTGTGTGTGTCAAGTGTGTATATCCATGGATGTGGAGGCCTGAGGTCCACTTCAGGCAATATAACTAAGGAGTTGTCAACTATATTTTTGTTGTTTCTGTCTTGAGGCAAGGTCTCATTTATTGCCTTGGCTGTCCCGGAACTAACTATGTAGAACAAGCTAGCCTTGAACTTACAGAAATCTGCATCCCTAGTCCTGGAAATACAAGAGTGTACCTCTATAACCAGCTTTTTTTTTTTTAAATGCTAGGAGCAAATTCAGGTCCTCATGCATGCTTTGCATGAACTTTACTAACTAAACTAAAACTCTAGCTCCAAAGCTAGATTTTGTGAATGTTCAATTAATCACAGATCCATAGGAACTAGAACTAGTGGATTTTCCGGTAGTAGCATGTTAATGAACACAAAAACTCATATAAAGGTACAAAAACCACATTTTGAGTAAAGAGCAGTTTTCACAAAAAAATCTAAATGTTTGTTGTTGGGGTTTTTATTTTGTGTGTGTGGTTTTCAGACAGGGTTTCTCTGTAGCTGAGGCGGCCTCATTTTCCCAAGTGCTGGGACAACAGGGATGAGCAGTCACACCCTACTAACAATTCTAAATATAGTATTGCCTTCTGAGGTCTAGATGGTTCTGCGATTAAGAGTCATTGTTGCTCTTCCAAAAGATCCAGGTTCAATTCTAGTATCCTCATGATGGGTTACAACAATCTATAACACCTGTAACTCCAGGTCCTGGAGATCCAATACTCTCTTCTGGCATTCATGGGCCAGAAGACACAAGTGTAATACACAGAAACACATGCAAGCAAAACATACATACATATAAAATAAATACATACACCTAACAGTTGGGTATGGTAGTGTGGAAGAGAGAAGGAATCAGGTGCTGGAGACAGCCTTGGCACATGAAATCACAGTAGAGGAGCACTTGCAAAGCTGAAGTAGCTTGTTTTTTTTTTTTTTCTTTCGTTAAACAAAGAAAACAGATTTACTAAGTATACTGAAAAGAATTTGGTAGCCATGGAAGTAGGTATAAATACAGATCAAGATTTTAGCCTGTCATGAAAGTGCCTACTTTTTGGGTGTCTTCTTTACATTTATTTATTATGTGCTTGTATGTGTACATATGGTGGCCAGAATACAATTCTGTGGAGTCGTTTCTGTTTTCACCTTTTACGTGCGATCCAGGGACCAAACTCAGGTTGTCAGCCTTGACCACAAATACCTTTACCCAATGAGCCATCTTGCAACCCCCAAAACATTTACTTAGTTAAAAAAAAAAAAAAACTATTTTGTGCAAAGCATCTCCTTTAACTAAAATGCCTAACCCATGATAAAGCAAGCATTAACCAAATACTCACATTGATACCACAGAGGCCTTGGCAACAAGATATTGTCCTTATAGTCTAATATGAGCAATGAAGTATTTATTGAACAGCCTCATACTTTTTTTGTTTTGTTTTGTTTTTTGGGGTTTTTTTGTTTTGTTTTTTTAAGACAGGGTTTTTCTGTGTAGCCCTGGCTATCCTAGCATGCTCTGTAAACCTGGCTGGCCTTGAACTCACAGAGATTCACCTGCCTCTGCCTCCTAAGTAATGGGAGTAAAGGAGTGCACACTATTGCCCAGCTAACCAACTGCAAGAGCTTTTCTTCTCAGTATTTCAAACAGTGAAAGGATTAAAGCAGAGACTCAAATTCGTTTTAGCTCAAATTCAGATACTCTTTTTTGGGGGGTACAGTAAGGTGATCTCACATAGCCCAGGCTGGCCTCCCACTCATGACTCCCCTGCCTTAATTTCCTAAGGGCTAAGGCTGCAGGTGTGTCCTGATGAGGCTAGCTGCATTTACAAATCTTTCCTGACAGTGATGGTGGAGAGACAACTACAGGTAAGGCAGAACTGTTACAGGGCTCACGCCCTGTCCACAGCCCAGACCCACTGGTCACTGCAGGGGAGACGCAGAGAAGGTGGGCTCTGTGTGCTGCACTGAGGAGCTGTAGACAGGTGGTCAGGAAGAGGTAAACGCACCTGCTTGATCCTCCTTCAGGGTATTGGAGATGGTGGAGCCAGTCAGGGCTGCCAGTGTTGCCGACGGGGAAGCTCTGTACCGAGACAGTCTACTCAGGAGCATCTCATTAATGCTTTTGGCAGATTCACCCTCTTTTCTCATTAGGATTGTGCGTTCCTGAAGCGGGCTGGCTACAAATACCCCATTTTCCACCTAATATTTAAAGAAAAAAAGAGAGAACCTGAAATGATGTTTCCATCCAGTTAGCAGATATCTTCTGAGACTACTTCTGTGACCAGAATGCTCACAAAGCATTTTCCAGCCACCTGAGCAAAGGCATCTTTCTATGCAAACCAGTTCCATGCTCCAGAGGAGCTGCTTCAGACAGGGAAGGCTAAGCTCATTCTCAGAACTGTCATTTTTTATGGCAGCTAATATTCAAAGTGAAATCAGACAACATTAATACATTCTGCAAATTATTGTTGATTATAACCCTTATATTCAATTCCATAGGCAGTTGCTCACTAATTATGAGCCTTCTGGCAGGTACAAATGAGAGAGAGGAAAACAAATCAACTAGCCCTTGATTTGTTGCTGAGGACAACTGTGAGGTTAACATGGTTTGAAAATGTAACTGGTTGTTAAGACCTAACCACTCTTCCCACAGAGCCAGTTGCCAAGACATGCCAGAGCAATCCTGTAGCAAGCCACTCTGGCTAAAACACATAGCAAGCTTCAAGCGCACCTTGGCTGGCTTGCCAGTTCCCTAACTCAGCACCAACTTTTCCCCAGCAAAGTCCCTCAACAATGTGGATCTGACTCACAACAAACCACCTACCTGCTTTCCTTCCTTCAATCTTTCTTTTCTTTTTTGAGACAGGGTCTCATGTAGCCCAGGCTGGCCTCAAGTTCATATACAGCTAAAGCTGGCCTTGGACTCGATGCTCTGTCTCTCAGTACTGGGGTTACAGATCTGAATATCATGTCTCTACCTTCTTTCTTTTTTCAAAAGCTTTCCTAGCTTTTTTCGTTGCTGAAGACTTGGATCACTTCCCGGGAACTTCTCTTCCTCAATTCTTCTCTAATTCAAGGCCCTGGGTTCTCCCCTTGCTGACTTCCCAAGGATAAGCATCTCTCTGAAGCCATTTGAGATTGCTCCCAGGTCCTGGCTTCTCTCTTCCCTCTTTCTTGCCTTTCTCCTGTCTTCTCTGTTTTCAAACACAGAACATTCCACTTGGATTCACTGTTAAATGACTCGGATCTGGGCAGTGAAATGGCTAGGAGGGAAAGGCCCTTGCTGCCATACCTGATGACCTGAGCGCAATTTCTGGAAAACACACAGTAGAATGAAAGAACCAATTTCTACAAGTTGTCCTGACTGCCACACACACACCACAGCATGTGTTACCTGTATGGGTTTATGTGTGTATGTGTGTGTGTGTGTTTGAAAGAATGTGGGTTTTTTGCTGTTGTTTTGTTTCCTAGACAGGGTTTCTCCGTGTAGCCCTGGGTCTCCTGGAACTCACCTTGCAGACCAGGTTGGCCTCAAACTCACAGAAATCCACCTGCCTCTCCTCCCAAATGCTGGGATTAAAGGTGTGCACCACCACCACCCAGCTTTAAAGAATGTGTGTTTAAAACAGACTTTGATCCATTTCAGGAGGCCTGTGTTAACCAAGGCCCCTTGCAAACCCAGTCTCCTAGATATGGAGCGCCTCAGAAACCCATCCCACCAGGAAAGACAGCAAGCCTGGCCTGTTGCTACAACCCCTGAAGACAAGAATGAGGGTACCATGGGCCAAGTCTTTAGAAGTCCCCAGAAAGCCAAGCCAGGATCCAGAGGGTAAGGCTTGGACCCAGAGAAAGCACACAACTGAGAGGTGCCATCCACAGATTCCAGGGCAGCTGCACACATGGTCACAGAGGATAAGGGAAGGCTTTCTGGGGAGCTCCAGACTGCAGTTCCCTTTGCTTCCTACTCCTCCTAGGTTTGGCCTCTTAACTCTGTACCATCTCATGAGTACCACTCTGGACAGACCACTGTAACCTAAGGACTGAATCACTCACCTTCCCCCTAACTCCCTTGCAGGTAGCCTTGGCCAGAGACCTTTGGAGTTTCTATTTTTATAGTCTCCATGGCATAGCCCTTCCCTGAACTGCTACTGTAAGCACTTCCTTTGTATAAGTAAGGAGAACCGAGAGGGACCCTCCCAGCTACTCTCCTGCCTCCTAGCTCTACATTTCTATTTATGGAAACCATTGCCTTTGGTATCTAAGACCTCAGCTGGAACATTGTACCCAAATTTCCCAGGGCTGACTCAATCCCATCATTCAGGTCTCAGATAGCAGTCAACTCACAGAAGCCTTCCCTGCTTGCCCATCAGTGTTCCCCACCACCCACAACTGAGCACATTCCACTGTTCTGCTCCTGCACATACTCATCTCTTTGAAATGACCACACAGTTATTCATTCATGACTTGTCCTAGAATGCCAGCTGCCTGGGAGAAGATGTTTGCCTGGGAGAAAGTGGTTACCACAACATCCTCAGTACTGGGGAGGCATTCCTCATAGGCCCTCCCTCTCATGCAGTTCCAGCCTCTGTGGGAATGCCCCACTTTCTCTACTGTTTCTATCTTAAGCTATGTTCCCCTTATCTCACTGCTCCCACCCCTGCCTCTAGCATTTCTACTTAAATCGCCTTTTGTCCCCTAAAATTTAACACATCTACTTCTTTACTGCATTGTTTTACCCCCACGCTCATGCTCTATTTATTTATGCTACACAACTCTAAATATAACCCTGTAAAATCATCCAAGACAAAAATCGTTCTCATTAAGCCTGGCATTCAAAAGCAGGTCCTATGAGGAAATCAATAGCTAATATAAAACAGTCTCTTACTGCACTCAGTGCTCTGCAAACTGAGATGACAAAGCACCAGTGAGCAGTAGGAGGAACAGGTTTAGGGCATGAGTACTAAATCTGTATAACCTCAGTGATGGGGTGACTGTACTCTGAACCAAGAAACCAGCTTCTTGTGGACTCAGCTGCACCCTCTTGCAAAAGGTGTTATCCCTTGAGTATGTTAACAGTTTATAATCCCTCATGGAGGAGTAGGGAGGATCAGAGACCCTCACTGGAAATTCCAGCCACTCCCTACCACCTGTTGTATGCATTTCTGCGTCAACTACACATGGCCTTGGGGGAAGGGCTATAGTATATATAGACCAGGGGAGAGTTGCCCTCTCTGAAGCTGCAAGGAAAGTCCTGGTGGGAGCTCTCCCGTCCCCATAAATTAACAGCTCATCTAGTCTGTAAGGAACCCTAATAAACTCATTGCTTTTGAAGAGTTTAGCAATACCATGCAGTTCAGAGAGGTGCATGACTACTAAAAGGAGAGTACAGCTGGGAGCAGTGAGGAGTAGCACAGTTAGTAGCAGTGACAAGGGGCTTCTCTCCCAGTCCAGGCCTCTGGCCAGCCCTAGCCAGTCTTCTACTGCCACTTAGTGAATTTGCCACACACCAAAAGTCACTTTAAAACAAACATAAACCCTGGACTGGAGAGATGCCTCAGTAGTTAGTTAAGAGCACTTGGTTCCCACCATCTACTTAGGGCAGCTCACAACTGTTAATTCTAGCTCCAGGAGATCTAATGCCCCTGGCCTCTGTGGGCACTGGCACTCATGTACACAGACACATAATTAAATATAAAATCTTTTTAAAAGTACCATAAATTCACATCCTATCCTGTTTAAGCCCTTTGTTGACTTCCCAGCTACACCATGATACTGGGCTGGTAAAATGGTCCAGTCAGTAAAGACGTTTGCTGTCAAGCCTGAGGAATGCAACTCCCAAAAGTTGTCTTCTGACCTCTATATTCATGCCATGGCAAGTGCTTCCCCTAACATGCAAATAAATGAAGCTATTTAAACAATCCATGCTACTAAGAAGGTCGGGAAGGCTAGCATCTGCTAACCTTCTCAGCCTCAGCTGCTTCAGCCTGGCCCTCTGTCACCATGTTCTCAGTGACCATGGCCTGTCCCCTCTTGGATGCCACACTAGCTTTCTACTGCAGGCCTTGTATACTTGCTGTCCCCTCCTTGCAGACTGTCCATCAGCAAGGTGCCATGTCCCAAAAAATCCTTTGGTCCCAAGCAAACTGCTCACCCTGCCTATTAGGAAGGGCCTCACCAGCCACCTAAGACACAGGATGCCGTGTCCTCTCCCACTGCCCTACTTTCTTTCCTCCCAGCATTTAACAGCAGCTGTGTTCATGTTTTTTCTTCCCCCTTTTTTAATTAACTCCCATGCTCCTACACAAGCCAGTGAAGACAAAATTTCACCAACCAGCTACCCAGACAAAGCAATATAGTAATTACTCATTGGCAAATGCTTTTAATCCAGCACCCTCGGAGCAGAGGCAAGCTTGATCTACATAGAAAGACCCTGCCTTAAAAAGGAAAACAACCACAAAAGGCTCGGGTGAATCAAGATGGCTAGCTCACTTATCCAGATCACAGTTTGTGAGAACTCTCTTTTAGGGAGAAAGGGGAGAGACCCAGGACTTGAGGAGAGAGCATGAGAAGCAGCAGCAGCGTATGGTTACAAGAACAAGAGACTTTCCAGGACAAAACAAGCAGGACCTAAAAAGAGTGTTCTGAGAGGTACAGAGTGACAAGAGTCCCCAGCAGGAGTGCAAGGCAGGCTGCTGTGCAGGCAGTTCTGTAGCCTCAAAGGTTGGAATTCTAAGGGTCTAGAGTTTGAGGAGGCCTGTATCCCCTGAGCATAATGATGTATCCTGTATGCCCGCACAGTTGAGTTTCCCCACTCTGAACTTGACTATATTACTGTTGCATATAACATGAGGTTCAGGAGCATGATGAGTATTCAGCTACCTAAAGAACTCCTTCCTGTAAACCAGCCACCATGAGAGCCTGCTTCAGATTCACCTTCATAATGGTGAGGGGCCCTAGGGATGAGTGGCCACCTTCAATGTCACAGTCCAGTCAGGCTCCCAGCCGAGTGAAGCTGACTTCACTGGTATGATGGCTGCTGTGCCACAGGCAGCAGAAGAGCCGCACATTGCCACTGCTAGAAGTCGCTTGTTTGAGATGGCCAGTTATGTAGGATGCCCTCTACACTCCCTCCCTCTTCTCTCAACTTACTCCTTCCTTTTATTCTTTCTTTTCTTTCTTTTGGAGTGAGCTGGTTAGTTTTTTGTCAACCTGACATAGCTAGGTAGTCTTGGAGGAAAGCTCCTCAAACTAAGAAAATGCCCCTATAAGATTGGCCTATAGGCATTTTCTTTCTTTCCTTCTTTTTTTGTTTGTCTTGTGTTTCTGGTTTTTGGTTTTGTTTTGTTTTGTTTTGTTTTTTGTTTTTGAGTCTCACTATATAGTCCTTGCTATCTTGGAAATCACTATTAGACCAGGCTGGCCTTGAATTCACAGAGATCACTTGCCTTTGCTTCCTGGAGTGCTGGAATTAAAGGTGAGTGCAAATTTCCTGGATTAGTTATTGGTGGGAGAGGGTTCAGCCTACTGTGAGTGGCGCTACCATGGGGTCTTGGGCTATATAGGAAAGCAGGCTGAGTAAGCCATGGAGAGCAAGACAGTAAGCAGCTTCCTCCATGAGCTCTCTTTCAGTTCCTGCCTCCAGACTCCTGCCCTGATCTCCCTGAATGGTAAACTATATCCTTAAGCTAAAATAAAGTTTCTCCTCTTCAGACTGTTTTTGATCATGATGTTTATCACAGCAATAGGACCTAACTAATACAATGTGTTTGTATGGGTATGTGTGTGTCACGACACTTGCTGGGAGGTCAGAGGACAACTTGTGGAAGTCATTCTCTCCTTCTACCATATGGGTCCTGGAGATTGAATTCAACTGTTCAGGCTTGGTAGCAGGTTCCCTGACTTACTGAGCCGTCTCATTTATATTCCATCTCTTACATCATACACATGTCTTCCTATAATGGTTAGTTAATCATTGCAAAAGGCATTTCATTACAAGTCATTTTGAAAGACAAGCCCAAGCCATTTAGTTAAATCCTACTGGCAGTTTATCCATTTGGGTTATGAACCTCCAGTTCCTGGAACAGGTTCTGGTTGGGAAGCCAGCTTGAACACCTGAAACAGAGAGTCATATACCAAACGAGGAAGAAGAGCAGCTAGAACAGAAGGAAGGGGTCTTGGAAAAAAGTTGTTGCTCATGATTGCTAGGAGGATGGGCATACAAGGCCAGGAAGGGACGGTCAGTGAGAAGATGTGCTCTGCATTTCCACAGGAAGATGAGCAGTTTCTGTCACAGTGTATAGATCAATTTACATCACACACAGCTACAAGCTTGAGTAAAGAGAAGGCTGTTAGACCACTAACAACAAAAGTAAGCTGCTGCTAGACTGAGAAAGAGCCGTGCAGTGGTGTAATGTGTGCACCTCAAGAAGGCTCAAGGGAGAATGGAAAGTCAGGCATGGTGGCATACATATTGAATTCCAGTACACAGGAGGCAGAGGCAGAAAAATCTATGTAAGTTTGAGGACAGCCAGGGCTACACAGTGAGACCCCATCTCAAAGACAAAAAAGAAATAAAAGAAAGAAGAAAGGAGCAAGCCAAGCATGGTGGCTCAGCTACAAATCCCAGCACTCAGAAGTCAGGAAGATTGTGAATCTTAAAACAGGACCTGTAAGATGCCTCAGTAGGTACAGGTGTTGTCAACCCAAGTCAGTGGAAGGAGAACTGACAACACAAAGCACAAAGCTGACTTCTTTGAGTCAGATCCCCCAAATGATTCAAAGGTCTCTTTCAGCCTAAAGCAGACTCCCCTCCCCAGTATTTGCTTTCTGCTATAAACAGCAAGGCTGTTTCAGCTGTCCCAGCACTTTCAGCAGGTGTGGTCTTTGACTGCATAACCAGATACAAAACACAGCTTTGTGTTGTCTTCACAATTGGTTTATACTTTGGGAATCGGTTTCCCATGGGTTGTTAAAAATATGTCTCTACTTTTGCATCGAGAAACCTACTGACTAGCCTAGTCTTTTCCTAATTACTCATCATTTGGTATATATGTGTGTTTTATTTCTAGAAACTTCAAAATTCTCATTTTATTTTGGATAATCTAAAATTTTACAATAATATACCATGGTGTAGGCATTTTCTATTCTTGTATCAGATGTCTATTAATCTAACAACCCATACCATTCATTATAAAATCTTTTAATTTTTTTTTTAGCCATGTGATAGTGGCATATGCCTTTAATTCCAGAACTACAGAGGCAGAGAAAGGCACCCTGGCCTATAGAGTGAGTTCCAGGACAGCCAGAAACACACAAAGAAACTCTGTCATTGAAAAATAAAACAAAAACAAAATTATTTTACTTTATGTATGAGTGTTTTGCTTGCATGTATACATATACTACATCTGTGAAGTGCCCAAGGAGGCCAGAAGAGGGCATTAGATCCCCTGAAACTGGAGTTTAAATGGTTGTGAGCTACCATGTAGGTACTGGAAACTGGAGGTGACCATGTGGGAGGAATTGCAGTTGGCAATAGAGCTTATGGAGTACAGCTCACCAGTTAGCACAACTAAACCATGCCCGGGGTGGGGGCAGGGGGCTGACTCTAGTGTGGTTGTTGGGTGCAAGAATCCCACTGTATCTAGTATAGTGTGATTGTTTCATGAGAAAAATCCCACTCCTCACTGGGCAATTTACTTGAAGATCATAATGATGATGATTTTTATAGAACAATGACACTTAGTTGGATCAATGATTTAAAGACACAAGTGCTTAAGACAGTGAAGATGATTAGGGAATTGATTTAGGTTGCTCTGACAATTGCTTCAATGAGAGAGATATAAAAAAATAAGATTAGAAAATCCTTTTGCTATATGAGACTTGATGGGTATTAAAAAAAATGAGATCAAGAAAGTTTCACACATTATAGATAGATCCATGGATTCTGCCTGTGAAAAAACAGGCTTATGATGCAAAAAGGCAATTATGTCCTACACCCAAGGTTAGGTATGATTTCCTTGGTTATATAGCTTACAGATTTAATCACAGGATTCAGAGTGCCCTCTGAAAAAACGAAGTTGTGAAAGGAAATTAAATGATTCTATTATGTGTAAAGAAAAAAAGAAGGGCTGGAGAGATGGCTCAATGGTTAAGAGCACTGCCTGCTCTTCCAAAGGAGTTCAATTCCCAGCAACCACATGGTTTTCAACCACCTGGAATGAGATCTGGTGCCCTCTTCTGGCCTGCAGGCATACATGCAGGCAAACCACTGTGTACTTAATAAAGAAAGAAAAAAAGAAAAATAGATTTGTTAGCTAGACCACTATGTTTTTAGTGTCTATGTTTTAGTATGGTTTTGTAGAGTAGAACAAGGGTAAGAATTTGCTATACTGTAACCTCAAACTGCTGCCTGCCAGTACAAAGGAATTGGCTAAAATATACTTGGCTTGCTTTAAACTTTCTTAATAATAAAAGAATCATTGCCTTCAGGTGAAGATGTTATGGTGGGAAAAACAATACAAGGGAAAATTAACTACATGTGGGCCTATAAGAAAAATATATAATGTGAGAGCTGGAGAGGTGGCTCAGCGGTTAAGAGCACTGCCTGCTCTTCCAAAGATCCTG
>LOEQ01002097.1:125357-145846 GCA_001685075.1 Bramus lutescens | reverse complement strand
AACAATACAAAGAATCAATGAAACAAAGAGCTGGTTCTTTGAAAAAATCAACAAAACTGACAAACCCTTATCCAAACTAATCAAAAGGCAAAAAGAGAACATGCAAATTAACAAAATCAGAAATGAAAAGGGGGACATTACAACAGACACTGAGGAAATTCAGAGAATCATTAGGTCATGCTACAAAAACCTGTATTCCACAAAATTGGGAAATATAAAAGAAATGACAAATTTTTAGATAGATACCATATACTCAAATTAAATGAAGACCAGGTGAGCAATTAAAATAGAACTATAAACTGCACGGAGATAGAAGCTGTCATCAAAAACTCCCCCTCCCCCCAAAAAAAGCACAGGGCTGGATGGTTTTTAGTGCAGAATTCTACTGGAACTTCCAAGAAGAGCTATACCTATACTCCTCAAAGTGTTCCACATAATAGAAACAGAAGGGACATTGCCAAACTCTTTTTATGAGACTACAGTTACCCTGATACCAAAACCATACAAAGACTTAACCAAGAAAGAGAATTATAGACCAATCTCGCTCATGAACATGGATGTAAAAATATTCAATAAAATACTGACAAACCAAATCCAAGAACACGTCAAAAAAAAAAATCATCCACCATGACCAAGTTGGCTTCATCCCAGAGATGCAGGGCTGGTTCAACATATGAAAATCTATCAATGTAAACCATCATATAAATGAACTGAAAGAAAAAAAAAACATAAGGTCTCTTAACTGCCCATAAGCATCTTTGCCATAATGCATCTTCGTTCCCTTTTTTTATGCCCCAAGGATATGGTGCTTCTACCATGAATTCCCACAGAGAGCAAAGACTGCATCAGGCCAACCTGAGGAAGACAGAGGCCTCCACCCAATTTTGTAATTATGGATGGTTTGCACTCAAATTGTTGTTTGAATAAAAGCAAAGCAACTTTGCAGAAGGAGGAGAAAAGCAACTGGGGGATGAGGGCACTGAGGTAGAAGGAAAGATGTGGTCCTCAAGGCAGAGGAGCAGATGCTGAGAGTCAGGAAGCACCTGGAAGGAATAAAACAGAGGGGAACCTGTATTCACCAAATGCCGGGGACTCAGGGCAACGAAGACACAGCCCCAAAAGCCCCTGCCTTCTCTGCCTCACACCAGCAAAGTAGTCCGGGACCACACCAGCAGTCCGGTCCAGTGCCACTGCTGAACTGTCTCCTGAGGCACTTGAGCCTGTTAGCAATCTGTCTATTTTCCTTTTCATTTTTTATGATGTATTTGGTTTTGTTTTATGAGTATGGATCTTTTGCCTGCATGCATGCCTGTATACCAATGTGTGTGCAGTGCCTATGCAGGACAGAAGCAAGGGTTAAATACCTGGGAACTGGAATTGTAGATGTTTGTGAGTCACCATGTGGCTGAACCCAGGTCCTCCGGAAGAGAAACCAGTGCTCTTAACTTCTAAGATATCTCTCCAGCATCTCTGTTGCCCATTTTGAGTTTTTCTGGCCTGTGGAGGCCCAAAAATGTGAGCCTATTGCCACCTTGTCTGTTAGAGTGTTTGGAGGTTGCTCAAAATGGCTGGCAAGCATAGCTGAACGTCCACTTAGGATGTGATTACTTGGTTCTTTTGACATTAATATGGCTCATACAAGTAGATCCACTCCATCCTGAAAGATGGTCAGGATATGAAAGCATACTTCTGCTCCTTCTTCTGTAATATAAGGTTACCTGGGGAATGGATGCCTTTAGGATGCATGGTCTAGGGTAGCTTCACTGCCTAAACAACAGAATGCTAATGACTTGATGCCTCAAAATATTAAAACAATTAACTTTTCAAGCTGTCCTTTGTATCATGTTAAAGAAGTCTTTTGTTGCCTTCTTCCTCCTTTTGTATTGGGGTATAAAAGTGTTTGGAAAATTAAATGTAGGGATTTCAGTATTCACTGGAACTCCCTCCTGGTACTATTCTATGGTTTCTGTTTCATTATTTTTCACACATCTTCATATTCTTTGCATATATTTATAAATCACCATCCCCCTACCCTGGCAAAAGGTCTTTTTGTGGATGTTGGTCCCTGACACTGGCCAAGGCAGATACTCCTCAACATTAAGAGGCAAATCTAAGGGAACATCTTTGCTGCTTGAATATGAATTGTCCTTTCCCCCGTCATCAAGGACCCCCACTCCTTACCTCTAAGCACCAAGGGACCAGACAGGGGCTACCCTGTCAACCAGGGCTGGTGCTCAGATAATGACATGGTGTACAGAGATGCGGCTGATGCATAACAAATACAGAACATGAGTGATACATCTACGGGGCTGAAGCTGGGGCTCTAGTAGAGAGAGGGCTTGCCTGGCATGAGCAAAGCCCTGGGTTCTATCCCTGGCACGAAAATTGGGCAAGGTAGTTCATGCTTGCAGTTCCAGTAATTGGGAGGCAGAGGAAGAAGATGAGAAGCTCAAGGTCATTCTACTAGTAGAGGTTCTGAGAGAGCAATTACCCAAGGCTATGCTGCCAGCAGATGGCAGTGTCTTCCAATGGGGGAGGCCGCAGGAGCCAACTGGAGCTGCCTCCCTTGCTCCCTTGCTATCCTTGCATCTTTCTGGCTGTGGCACTTCACCTTAGCTGAGGGCAAAATGGCCTCCCAGTTCCTACCTTTGTGGCTTGTTCTTTGCCTGGGCACTCTTGGCCGCTTCCTCATGCTTCAGAGGTACCCTTGGATCAATCAGCTGCTGATTGTCTTAGTTCAATCTTCAAATCTTCCCAAATTCTGACCTTTGCTCCTCCTAGGGCTCTGGATGGTTTGGATCCATCAGTTCTCATGGAGAACACTGCGGTAGTTTCCTATCTGCTCCCCTGGACTCCACCATCCTGCAGTCCCAGCCTCCACCTGCTGCCAGAACATACCTGCTACACGGCAGGGGCGTTCACTCTGCTCCAGTCTCATCTCCCATGGGTTAGTCACCTGCCTCTTAGAACACATCTCCATGGCTCCCTCACCACGCCACACCAGCCTCCTGCTGGCTGAGGACTCCCCCATAAAACTCTTCCTCAATTCTGAGGACCTTCACGGATTAGTGCCCACTTGCTTTAAGTTCTACTCAAAGCCCCTGGCCAGAGAAAGGCCTCCTGGTTAAGTGTCACTAAGACAGCCACAGCCTGTCCCACCATCTGTTCTGCCCTGCATTCATCACCTGAAATGTTAGAGCTTTGTGTGTTGCCCTGTTGTCTCCAGAATAAGGGCATTTGCCCATGAGAGTGGGGCTCCTCTCTGATCCCTGCCTTATCTCCAATGCTTAAACATACTTCTCAACACACAGTAGGTGTTCAACGTGTTTCTGTTGAACGACTATTTAGGTGGGCACTGTTGAGGTCTTGAATTTAAAAGCCATTAGGGAGGCCCTGCGGAATCAAGGAAAGCAGCAGCACTCAGCATGGAAGGCAGGAGGGAATAGTAAAAACAGGGGAGCAGAGATGAGAGGCTGTGCGTCTGAGAGTAAAGAAGGAGACACCGTTCCTGACTGCCACAGTCAAGTCCCAAGTAGGCATCTGTTTCCTGCCTTCCGGTATAATAATGTAGCACACAGAGACACACACACAACCATACCACATACCACACATGCATATACACACACATATATATACAATCCACAAACACACACTACCTACATATACATCAGACATGCACATACATATAGCATACACAACATACCTCACCCATACATCATACACACCACAATACACACATATCTCATATATACACACATACCACCATGCATGCATGCATACAGTACACCTCACACATAAATTACACACTATATACACACTTCTCTTCATGAAGGAGGTTTCTGAGTTGCAGCACAAAACAGTAGTGTGATTCCCTCACACAAAGCCAGCACATTCTAGGCATCCTGTAATGCTTCTCTCATATCTAATGCTCTGACTAGGGGCAACTTGGAGTTTTTGAGTGGCATTGTTGTCACTCATTTGTCCAATGAAGTTGGTCAGCCCCACGCTGATTGTCCTGCTCAAGTGACTCCTTATTCCAACTTGTTATAATTGACAGTGGTACCTTCGATTTTCAGTTCTTCTGGTTAGAAACTTAGTAGCCGGAAGTAGCATCTATCTCTATCACCCTTCATCTGTGCATGATGTGGGCTTCCCATCTGTATGCTGTGAATATCACTGATTAATAAAGAAACTGATTTGGACCTATAGCAAGGCAGAACTTAGCTAAGTGGGGAAAACAAAACTGAATGCTGGGAGAAAAGAGGCGGAGTCAGGAAGAAGCCATTGAGCTGGTGCCAGAGACAAACATGCTGAAATCTTGCCAGTAGGCCACGAGCCTCATGGTAAAATATAAAATACTGGAAATGGGTTAATACTAGATGTAAGAGCTAGATAGCAATACTCTTAAGTGATTGGCCAAGCAGTGATTTAAATAATACAGTTTATATGTGATTATTTCGGGAGTCTGGGCGACTGGGCAAACAAACGAGCAGCCTCCACACTACATGTGCACACAGCTTGTTGGTTCTTTCCAAACACTTCCTGGAGTCGACCTTCTCCTTTCATCTACAGGCTTTGTGCTCATCACATACATCGAGAGGATTCTGACCCCAGAGCAAGCCAGGTCCCCACGTTCATTCCAACAACTCCTGTATTTTCTTGTACAGCATTGGCTATGGTTTGTAACTACACATCTGTGACAGAATTTGATTAATATCACTTTCCCATTAGACCACACACTCTACCAGGGTAGGTCTTAATAACCTTCATTGCACGGATGAATAGAGCTCCCTTTCCTCTTCCAGAAGGATGCGGCTGTGTGCTGTTGTTACCTGTACCTCCCATCCTTCACTCTTGTGCTTAACACAGAACCAGGGGTTCCCTGGGCGCTTCCTGCACAAAGACTGATGGCTTGCTCTGTCCCTGTCAGTCTGTCCGCTATAGAGTTTGTCTGGGGAACGGTGGCTGCTCACTCCCAGGTGACCAGTCAGGCAATCAAGTCCCACCAGTCACAGCAACCTGACAACCAAGGCTCCTTGGTGTTCCCACAGTGGCCCACAGGCTGCTGGCAGCTTGTCCCTTTGCCTCCTGATATGGCAGTAATTAGAAACAGCAGCCATCACCACACCGTATCAATTCCCCCCACACACCCCCTCTGAACACCCAGCTGGATGCAGGAACACATGTAGCTGTAAGACCACCTGCCGGGAAGAGAATAGAAGAATCATTTGTTGAACGTGGCAGGGGTGGTGGTAAGGGGATGAGCTGGTGCATAGCAAATAACTGGTCTTCTTCCCCAAAGCCCTAAATTATTTCTCCACTTGAAAAAAAGAAAAGGAGTGGGGAAAAAAGCAAGATTAATTTTTCATGTTGATTTTCCCACTTGGAAGCTTAGGAAAGAGCCAAGCTGGAGGTGCCACGGTTGGCCAGGCTTAGCCAGAGCCATGGGGAAGAAAGGGAGGAGGACGAGCATATGGCTTTCACCTGTGGCCCTTGTTATGGGGCCTGACAGAGCGTAGGTTGACAGCCGGTACTCTCTTGTCTTTGGGGTCCTTCTTCATCCTAGGTGTGGTCTCGTTTGCCATGACGGCATTAGAAGGTGGGACTTGTCCTCGTTTCATTCAGAAGGAAACTGGGGCGTAGGAAAAATGAGCTCCCTGGCCAAGGTCATTCAGCTATGGGATTTCAAGTCCAGCTCTCAAACCCTTGCCCACACAGAGAACAGCACTGTTCCTGGCAGGGCAGANGCTCCTTCCCCTGTGTGCAGAAGGACTCCAGCCGTGCTGTCTGTCCGGATTGTTCTGCACGCGTTGGCTGTGGATCCTCACCCTCTCTCAGGAAGTAGAGAGAAGCAGGGAGCCCTTCAGGGACATCTGGTCTCTACCACTAACTGCCATGGTACCGTGGCCAAACTGTCTGTCATATCTACTTTCCTTTCAAAGATGCACAAATGGCAGAAGGTTATCTCATAGTCAGGAGAAGGCTTGGAACCAGTGCATTCTCAGGATTCTGAGGAAGAATCTGCCCCAGGCTTCTCCCCTGCTGTGGCGGGTTCCTTGACTTGTGGACATCACACTATGTAAGGGAGGCATAAGCCCTTTCTTTCTGAGATGCACTGAATAAGCTGTTTCATAGAGAAGCAATGTGACTAGATATTTAAATATCCAGTAGATAGAACCTTTGGTTGCGTGGAAGCAAAATATACTTGGGACAACACTGGTTAAAAAAAAAAAAAAAAAGACAGGCCCATACTAAATGTTGATGATCCCTAAAAATGCATGTGTTGAACCTTAATGCCCAAGGTAATGGTATATGGAGGCGAATCTTAGGTGATAATTAATTAGTTCTGAGAGTAAAGCCTTCATGAGTGGGATTAGTGGCCTTATCGAAAGGGATCCCAGAAGGCTGAGTGTAGTGACAAACACCACTGATTACACTCAGAAGTCTGAGGCAGGAGGATCACAATCAAGAATAGCCTGGATTACGTAGCAAGATCCTGTCTCCAAAACAAATAAGCAAACAAATCAGTCCGGGATTCTGGAAATAACTTGTTTCTCTCTCCCTGTGTGAGGGCAACCATGAGAAACCAATCCCCTGTGATCCAGGACACAGGGCCTCAGCAGACCTGATCAGTCTGTACCGTGGTCTTGGACTTGTCAACCTCTAGGACCATGAGCAATGAAATTCTGTTTCTAACCCACAGAGTCTGCAGTGTTCTGCCACAGCAACCTGAGCACACTAAGACAGCCAGACCAAGGGAGGATGCTCTCCTGAGGCAGAAGCAGGACTTCAAGGTGGTAAAAGTATAGCAGTCTTAATGGCAGGGAATCAGGGAGGCTTGCTCTGCTTTATCTCTGAGCAGTTGCTACCCTCTGGCTACCTGCAGTTCCTGATTCCGAGTTACTTCACCTCTCTGAGCCTCCCAGGGTCCTTCCTGTAAGTGGAGATTAGCTGTGCACAGAGGAGCACTGGCCCGCGGAGGGTCAGCGTTAGGCTCATTTGCCTTTGCCGGTCAGACAAACACAGCTGCAACATAGTGTGTCCAAAGCCTAGCTGTAAGAGCAGCCTGTGGACGGATCTCTTCTTGCAATTGCTAGAGCCATCCATCCCTTTGGCCAGCCTAGGTCCTGACCTTCCCTTGCAGCGCTGCAGGGGAAGAGGCTTGGTAAACAAGGGCTGATCATGACCCTCATACTTCATCCTGTTTCCATAGTCCTTCTCCATATATGGGGTCTTCCACCCCGCCAACACCAGCTGTGAGATCGCAACCCTCCCAGCTGACACTGGTCCCGCCTCAACCAGAATGGGCTCCGTTTCTGTCAGTCCTGTGTACAAGTTACTCAGACCTAAGCCCCCTCAGCTGCTCAGCTCACCTGCTCAGCACTTTAGCACCTGCCATTCCTTCTCTAGGGATTTGCAAGTGAACCTTGGATCTCAGGTTAAATGACGCACCTCCGCACCTCCCTGCTTTCCTTATCAGCCGCCCCTCCCCCAGTCCTGCTCCATCCAATGTTGGTTCCATTTCCTCTCAGCAGCTGCCATTGACTGTGCTTTGCTTCTCTCAACTGTCTGCAGTGACATTCCTCAGTCTTAACCCTCACCAATAACACTTACTGACGATCGAAGCCAAATTACCCTTCCCCTCCCTGGGTCCTGCGCTACCACAACGATTCTCCAATCCTGCAGTGTATTGTCTAGTTTATTATCATCCAAGGATGCAAGATGAGTCATTTGTTTACATGAGTTCCAATCATTTAAATATTCCTTTATCCTTTCTGTAACGGCCATTCTTTTTCAGCTGCCTTAATTGAATCTTATTAGACATTTTGGTTGCGGTTAATGCCATATGGCCTCAGGATATACTGAGATACACTGATGTGTTCTTAAGCATCTTCATGCATGCCTTAATATATTGTAAGCCATTTAAACTCATCAACTTGTCTTTGACTAAGAAGGTGCCACAGATTGCTCTCCTGGGAAGAAAAACTATAAACAAGTGTATTTCCCCCATATCCTGCCTTATCACCCAGGCTTTGAAGTGCCCGGGTCCTCATTATCTCTGCATGGTGAGCTCATCCCAGAACCCCTTCACCAGCAAATAGCTTCCCAGCAGCATGGTGGCCTGAAATGTCCAGGTTCCCAAAACGACCTCAAATAGGAATTTACTAAATCTCCTGATACAGGCATGAATTAGTCTTCAATCCTCGTGGAATGCAAATAAATAAATAAACAAACAAACAAATAAATAAATAAGCAATGTAAGGAATTACAACAAGTCTGTTCCAAATCTTCCTCCTCTCAGACCACTCCTCTCAGCCCAGCCCACACACTCCATCAGAGCACAGAGAATGAAAACCTTTGCCAGAAAGGTCAGCAGTGTTACAGTCTCCTCTCCAGCGTCCCTGAGTTCCGCATGCTCAGCGACAAAGTCAGAACTGGACGGAGACAGGATGTAGGCTGTCCCATAGGGACTCTGGCTCCCTAGCACATCCTGGAGGTCTTTGGTGGGACCCTCCTCGGGCTCCCTTAGTATGAGAACACAACAGTCAGCCGCTGTCCTGTTTCCCTGAGTGCCTCTGCAGCCCCTGGCCCTCTCTGTGGCTGAGGGCTTGGCAATGAGGCTCTTAGCCCAGGCAGCTTGGCATCTCTGTGACCTCATCAGAACGGAGTCACATCCCTGAATCGCAGACGGAAATGGATAGGTGCACCTCCACCTCATTTCATCGGGGAAGACCGCAGCTACTCAGGGCTGACCTGAAATTAATTCTCCGCTTTAATGAATCGCCCAGGGAGCTTTCTTCTTCCAATTTTCCTCCTACTTTAAAGGTTTCCTTTAGTCTCCTTTTTCTCCGTCCCTCCTGGGGCTGGGGATGCTGAAATTGTTTCCCCTCCTGCTGAACCCTCCCAGTCCACGGTCATTGGTACTGGAGCTTCCCCGTGCCTCCCGAGCTCCGGTCAGCTCCTTCCTAATAGAAAGCAGCAGGTTTACAGTGGTTGTGTTGCCCTTTTTCCAAACCATAAAATTTCTTTTCCTGTGATTTAAGAATCTCTCAGACACTGTCCTGGTCTCCCAACAGAGAGCACTAGTTAAACCACAACAAGCAATCTACTATTAGATTCTGTGGTGGTGGTGACCTGTGACCACAGCATCCAAGCCACCATCAGCTGATGGGCAAAATACCTGGGACTTCTTTTTTTTTAATCCAGCCACCGCTCCAGTCTATAAGGTACGGATTGATATGACCAACTTTGACACAGTTGATGAAGGCCATGGCCATTTGCAGATCTGCATGGCTGACCCAGGGGCCTCTTAACCCAAAGACAGACCCTTCTGCTTCATTAAATTTACTAGAAGGGGGAGGAGGAGACCTCTCTTCTCCCTGTCTTTACACCACATGGAGGTGGCTCCCTCCCACCACTCCATACACCCTACCAGATCACAGAGAACGGAAGGCGCTGTTGCCAGAATTCTGCACCTAACACCAAAGAGAAAGACAGATCTGGCTACTGTAGTTTTTATTTGGAGCCCATCCTAACTCTAGTGAATGCAGAACCTCTTAGAAATCTGCCTTGTCCTATTATGGGGGAAGTAAATGAGCAACAACCTGTAAAAGCCAAATTACACATAGAAGCTAAGACAACCTAAGGTCAGATTTGGGGGTGACCAGGAGGATGAGAAATGGACTCTGATCTTCCCAGAATTTTGCTGTCGGGGGCACTAGTGACAGCTATGTAATGACCAATCACTGTAGAATGTGCAGGGGTGGGCAGTCAGTGAAAGTCAGCCTCAGAATCTTCTAGGCTTTGAACTTGCTCATGGACACGTAGGGCTAACAGAACCTTTCCCAGGTCCAGATCTACATGGCCAGTTCCTAGACTTGGTTGCAGACCCCCTGTACAGGGTTGAGCCAAGTCTTGGCTCACGGTACCACACTCAGAATTACAGCCACATATATGACTACAGGGAGCCCACACTAGGACACTTGGCATTTACACACAGGAAGAGCATGGCTGTTTATGTAAATTATATCATAAAATGGAAAGGAATTTAATTAATTTCTGTTACTTTGGCAGCAACACAAAATGATTTTTAATAAAATATTTAACAAGAGTTTTTATGCTAAATCCTGAGAAATTTATTTTTTGTAGTAGCTATCTACTCACAGTTAAGAGACAGGATATATACATACATCCTAATATTTATAATTAAAATGAAGTACAATGTTAATTTTTTTAAGTTGCTCTTTTGGTGTGTGTAAGCAGTGTGGAGTGGTATGTGGGAAATTGCTTCTGTACTCCATTTGTTGAAGTTTGTTGTTGCAGTTATGTAAGGCATGATGGGAGATAAAGGGCAGCTCAGGGAAGGGGTATGAGTTCAGCCTCTGGAATCAGTTTCGTGGGATCAAATCCCTAGCCTGCCACTTATTAGTAATGGGGCCCTGAACAGCAGCAATATGGCTTTTCTGAACCTTGAGGGTATATATANTATATATAACTAATGCAGTAATAACCTCCCCTCTTCTCTATGAGAGGATATTTGCATGAGTTTCACTTATATAAGTCTCTTAGTTTTGCAGGCACTACATAATAAATAAGCACTCGGGAAACAGCACTGCTATTTTATGAAGAGGAATGCCACAAATTTCAAGTATGTCCACAGGATGGAGAGTGGGCACTGGAGTAGCTGGAGGCCAAAGGTCAGTAGCAATCCTTAGCCACTACTGTGGGAGGAAGCACATTGACCTGGGAGGCTGGGCAATTTAAGAGACGGTGGGTGTTTGCCATTGACTTTGGAGAGCCATTCAGCAGGGCGAGAAAGGCAGGCGGACAAACTCTTTGACAACACAACTAGACTTACAGAGAGGGTTGTAATTGTGGAAAAGTGAGAGAAGAAAAGAAAATGTGGACATTTGCTCCAATCGCTGCAGCCAACAACTGTGCCTGAGTCTTTGTATTCTAGAACTTTCCCTGCCCACTAGAGGCTACAGAACATCCCTGAGACCTGTTCAGTGTTTTGAATAAGCCACAGTGGCCATCTGGACTAGTATTTTGGCTAGAGCAATAATACTCATGGACAGATGGCTACCTGCACCAGATCGCCCAGCCAGGCTTAGTTAGAGCTGGGTGTCTGCTAAGTCTTCATGCAGATGACCTTCTGAGCTGGGTGTCTGCTAAGTCTTCACATAGAGGACCTTCTGAGCTGGGTGTCTGCTAAGTCTTCAAACAGAGGACCTTCTGAGTTGTCACTGTATCACTCCTAGTCTACAAGTGAATCAAGACAATATGCTCCACAGAAATGGAAGTGTTTAGAGAAGGTCACCTTACCGAAGGGGTGCTGAGTCTCTGTGAGGTGGAACCATATACATCATAGCTCCAGCATGGAACAACTGACCTCGGACAGAATCAACTCCTGCACCTTTTCCACAACAGGAACCATTTAAACAGTGGGAGCAGAGCATGAAAAGCTCCCATTGACTCCCCTCCCCCCAGGATGATGTCTTTGTTGACTTTGCCCTCTGGTGCTTCCAAAAGCTTCTCTGTACTCTATGAATAAGTAACTCTCTTTATTGGGTTACATTAGTATTTTTAATCATATTGCCATTGAGTCTTGTGGACCTGAGAGCTAATGGATTTTTTATATATATCTCATGATATTCCATTATGCATCAATTTAAAATTAACTCTCAGTGAAAACCTAATTTTTCTTATTTTCATAGCTCAAAGAAAAAAGTTCTTGCAGCTCCAAATTCCCTCTCTCCTCCCACCCCCACTGTCTTCACACACACACATACACACACATGTGCATGAACACACACACATGCATGCACACACATGCACTCATGCACTCACATGTGCACATACACACACGCACATGCACACGCCCACACGCACATGCACACACACTGCCCCAGCTTTCTGGCAACACAGACATAGATTTTAAGACAGGGTGAGGTGTGAAGCTACCTGAAGGACTGTAGGCAGAGATGTCAAGGCCCTGAGAGGAAACAGAAAGACCTATGAAGAATGAGTTAGGGTGAGGGAAAGAAAACTAAAACATTTAAGTCACATATAAACCTACAAAAGTGGAAAGAAAATGGATTCTCATGATAAATCATGATTTTTAAAAATTTGTAGGCTCTCCTGCTGAAAGGAGCTCAGATCCAATTCTATAGTAGCCCAGGCTATTATGTATTCTGAATATCTTGAGAAAAACATTAATTGACCCAGTGTGGTGATGCGCACCTTTAACCACAGCACTTAGGAGACAAAGGCAGGGGGATCTCCATGAGTTCCAGGCCAACCTGATCTACAGAGACAGTTCCAGGCCAGTCAGGACTACACGGAGAAACCCTGTCAGCAACAGTTCTTGCATTGCTCAGGGGCTGTCTGATTCCCAGCATTGTGGAAACACAGGAGATGGAAAATTCAAAGGACGACAGCTTCATTTTGGCTCAAGTTCCAAGAGTTTCAGCCCATGTGTCTGATGGCCTCACTGCCTCTGGGCCTGTGCTGAACCAGAGCATCACAGAGCAGGCACAGGGTGGAAGAAACCACTTCCTCGTGGGGACTGGGAGGCAAAGGGGAAGAGGAAGAAGTTAGGGACTCTTATCTCCTCAAGAAGACATCCTCACTGACCTTATTTCCTTCTGCTAGCCCTCACCTGCTGAGGATTCCAGCCACCACCACACCCCTCAGCAGCACCATGGGCTGTGGTGCAAATGAGCCTTAGAATGTGGGCCTTTGGGAGACACTTAACAATCAAATGCTAACAGCTTCCTTCCTTCTACCAAGTGGGCCTTACAGGCTGAGGATTGAGGAGCTTTTTTATTTATTCCTTTTCACTGAGGTGCTTTGCTGCTAGGGCAGTGGGGCTCCAAACTGCTTACACGCCCTTTCTTTCTTAAACTGCAGCTTCTAAGTGCTGTGGAGTCAGAGGGGTATCTTGACTAGACATAGCTTAGCCTGTGATCTCACCATTTGCCTTCAAATCTTCAACTTTTGCTCAACAAGAGGGAAACCATACTTGACACTGGAAACCTAGCTAGCTGCTGCTGTTGAAGTCAGGGTTGTAGGAAGAGCACCTACAACCACTGCTTCACTAACTCAGCAGAATCCATGACAACCATCTAAACATCTGCCCTTATGCTCACAGACAAGTGTAGGCTTCACCCCTCATTGAGGAAATTTCTCTTTGCAACAGACAGAAAACTACAACCAATCAAACTGCAGAGTTACGGAGCCCAGCCCCAGTGAATATGTCTACAAACACTCCTGTGCCTAAGGCTCAGGAACACTGCAGAAGATGGGACAGAACGAGTGTAAGAGCCAGGGGATCAGGGAGTTCACTGTGATGAGATTGTGTCTCCTTTTACAAGAAGCTACACCCATAAAGTCTCACCCACGTGACTGCCCAAATGTGTGTTAAACATGGATGACACCAATGGGCATGCCAAAGTGGAAAGGGGAAAGTTCACAAAGCCTCAACCCCATGCAAGGAACTAGGCATCAGCTGAAGAATGCTGGGAGAAATAGTCTTCCTCAAGGAAGAGCACACCAACTGATTACCCAATACCAAATAGCCAGCCCTGAAAGCGTGTGTGTGTGTGTGTGTGTGTGTGTGTGCACGTGCATGTGTGTGTGTAACATTCTACAGACTGAGCAGGCTATAATTGGGAATATTTATGTACAAATACATGTACGCATGTGATAGCAATGAAAAAAGAGGCTGAGAATTTGAAAGAGAGCAAGGAGGAACACGTGGGAGAGTTTGAAGGGGGAAGGGACGGAGGAAAGAGGGGGAGAAGAGAAAGTGGCAGGGCCATCACTCTCTGCAAGACTGAGCTTGCTGAAGACCAATAATCAGGAATCAGGAACCAGTTAAAGAAGTTGGTGGTCTCTGCATCAGTCAAGCCAGGATCAAGGACATCTCACTGAGGCAAAGGCACCTGCTTTGAACACATGTGGCTTCCTAGGGCATGGGCCAAAAAGATCCCAGTTACAAGTTGCTCCTAGTCTGTCAGGACACCTCTAGTGTCCAGCATAGAAGTCGAGCGTGGCTTCGTGGAAGCAACAATAACAGAAAAGGAGCCAAGTCCACCAGGCCCAAGGCCTGGAAGGTTCCACCCGTGCCTAGTTTTCCTAGGTAGCCGCAAAGGTTACTAACAGTCATGGCTCCTGTGACTCCAGGACTAAGTGAGAATCTTTTTATATGTAATATTCATCTTTTATACATAAATAGCACTCAGGGTCATAGAGTGTGATAATGAGGAGAAAGGAAGAGATGTCTCTCAATGGAACTAAATCCAAATTCCTCAAGAGTGTCATTTTTTAAGAGTTCAATAAGAAAGGAGTTAACAAAATGGTTCAGGGAGTAAAGACATTTGCCTCCAAACCTGGTGGCCTAAGCTTCATCCCCAGGACCTACCTAGCGGAGGGAGAGAACCCAGTCCTGGAAACTGTCCTCTGACTGCCACATGCCAGTCATGGCATGAACATACCTCACTTACACACCATCAGCAAACAAATGTAATATATAAATAGATATATGTTTAACAAGTATATATACACATGCATATATGTGTGTATATATACATACACGCACAAATATATGTATGTGTGTATATATATACACACATGCATATATATATACACACACACACACTCACATATATATGTTTAAAGAATTTAACAGTAGAAAAGCCTTTTCCTCCAAAGAAAGCTGATAGAAGTGTGTCTTTGAGTTTTGGTCCCTGTATCTCCAGGATTTGCAAAGTGAAATTTTAGTCCTTGTTTCCTGCCGTGTTGATCCACATTCTAGGATATTTTCTTTTTTAAAAAAATATTTATTTATTTATTATGTATACAATAGTCTGTCTGTATGCCTGTAGGCCAGAAGAGGGCACCAGACCCCATTACAGATGGTTGTGAGCCACCATGTGGTTGCTGGGAATTGAACCCAGGATCTTTGGAAGAGCAGGCAATGTTCTTAACCACTGAGCCATCTCTCCAGCCCCTAGGATATTTGCTTTTCTGTCCCTCCTGGTCTTGACTCTCTGTGTTATTGCTCTTCTCTTTTATGTCCCTACTTGTAAGCTGCCTGAAATTCCTGTTCAAAGAGGTGGGATATAAACAATAAAAATAAAGACAAGACACTCCATAAAATGTTGCTGAATTTATTGAATTGCTGGATCTATTCACATAAACCACAGAGCTTCTGAAAACAGAGCGAGGCTGAGAGAGGGCCGTAACTGAGGGAACTCTACTGCTTTTCCCAATTTCTGTGTTGAAATTCTACCTTCGAGAGCAACCCCATTTCTCTTATTTCCTGTGACCATGATTCAGACGCCCTTTTCCTTGTCGGAAGACCTCAGGGTCCAAGGGCAGAGGCTCCAAGAAGCTGACGGTGCAAGTTGATGCAATCTACTAACCTCTGCCTCTGGGAATGCTCCATTTTTGATGGCGTGGTGGCTTCAACAGTTAATTTCAGCCCTATCTTTTATCATCCCCCTTCACCTCTGCTCTGCCCTAGCTCATGGGGTGAAAGAAGAAAGGGAGAAAAGAAACATCACACCTGCATCCTCCATGATCAAAAATATCTCATTTGAAACCATTCTTGAGGTTGCTATGGTGATGGGCAATTCTGGCCATCAGGATGCAAGGAGCCACTGTGTTGCAGTCGTTGAGTTACAAAGTTGAGGACAGAGGGTGCAGAGAGAGCCCCAGAGGGCCTCCTGGCCTGAGAAAATGACTGACCTGCACTCCTCACTCCCCCAAAGCCTTCTGATGGAAGTCAGCCACTCCAAACTCAGATGAAATAGTCTGGTCCTCCTCCGCAACCCCCAGCATGCCCTGGGGGGAGTTCTTTTCCACTACACTCTAATGGGTCGCACAAGGGCGCTCTGAAAGGAGTGAGCAATTCACTCTGAGAGCTCTGAGCTCTGCTGATTCTGAGTGGAGCCCAATTTCTCCTCTGATGGATTCCTGGTGAACTGTTTTTCCTGCTGTGCCCCCAAAGCCAGAAGCTTCTGAGCCTGCTTCACTCCAGGACTGGCTTTCAGCTATTTGGGGAGGGACAATCAGGCCTTTTAGGCCGATGCAGTTCAAAGCCTAAATGCACTCCATAGCATCCCATCTGAAGCCGGTTCCGGCCCAGCCTTCCTTGTACACCTCTGTCCCCAACACAATCACGTGCTTTTCTAGTTTTGCAAGAGGTTTGCGAGGTCCATTAGAGAAAATTCACAGGATCTAAAAACTAACCAGCTCATGCTAACTCAGCTAAGAGGCAAGGCAGGTAGAAGAGAGTGCCACCAAGAGAAGGGGCAAAGAATGTCCGCAGTCCCAGACTATGGAGCCCAGGAAAGGACTGAGATTGGGGACACCGATAATTCACATCCCAGCTCCTTCCTCCTGACAGGTTCTTCTAATGGTGAAAGTCTAAATTCTTGTTTCCCAGCTGCAAAGAGTCACGAAATGCCGTTCTAACTAACGGTGTCTCCAGGCCCTCCTGGAAATATTGGGCCCCCCTAATTTAAAAACAAGACATTATGTTCTTTCTGTCTGCATCTGTCATCGACATGATGCATGCAGTAAGCAAAGCGTAGTGCCTCATGCCTGAAATCCTAGCACTTAAAAGGCTGGGCAGAAAGATAATGAGCTCACAGCTAGCCTGGTCTCTACAGTGTGACCTGACTCTAAACAAAAAGCAGACATGATGGTCTGTGCCACAGCAGCCATATGGCAGCCATGAGGAAAGTGCCTAGGACTGCTTGAGCATCCACCCTAACATTACCAAACCTCTGGACAGACATTAGAATGGTCCAGTTTTGTAGTGAGGAGGGTGCTAGTTTCTGACCACTTAGCCCCAAAATAATGACACAGAAACTGTATTAATTAAATCACTCCTTGGTCCATTAGCTCTAGCTTCTTGTTGGCTAACTCTTACATATTAATTTAACCCATTTCTATTAATATGTGTATTGCCACCTGGCTGTGGCTTACAGGGTATAGTTCTGGTGTCTGTCTCCTGCAGGGCTCCATGGTGTCTCTCTGACTCTGCCCTTCTTTCTTCCAGCATTCAGCTTAGTTTTCCCTGCCTAGCTGAGTTCTGCCTTGCTATAGGTTCAAAGAAGTTTCTTTATTCATTAATGGTAATCGCAGCACACAGAGGGGACTCCCACATCANACACAGAAACTGTATTAATTAAATCACTCCTTGGTCCATTAGCTCTAGCTTCTTGTTGGCTAACTCTTACATATTAATTTAACCCATTTCTATTAATATGTGTATTGCCACCTGGCTGTGGCTTACAGGGTATAGTTCTGGTGTCTGTCTCCTGCAGGGCTCCATGGTGTCTCTCTGACTCTGCCCTTCTTTCTTCCAGCATTCAGCTTAGTTTTCCCTGCCTAGCTGAGTTCTGCCTTGCTATAGGTTCAAAGAAGTTTCTTTATTCATTAATGGTAATCGCAGCACACAGAGGGGACTCCCACATCACAACTTGAGAACTCTTATTTAGAAAAAAAACAGTCTCATTTATTTAAATCATGGTGATTTCAAAATTTTCCTAGTGGAAGCTCACTGTGTTTGTACCAGTCAGCCTCCACCACTGCAACAGATACTTAAGCAGCTTGAAGAAAGGTTTGTTTGGCTGATAACAGAGGTTTTGGTCCACGAGTGCTTGACTTTGTTGCTTTGGGCCTACATGTGATGTCACATCAGGAAGGAGGGAGTACCTGGTGGAAGAGACTATTCTCATGGGAGCTGAGAAGAAAAGAGAGAGATGGGAAAGAGAGAGGCTCTCTATCTCACTTAAAGTCATTATCCCTGCAATGACCTAATTTCTTCCTATTAAACTCTGCCTCCAGAAGTTCTAATAGTTTCACAGGCTGATGACCACACCTATACCACACATATGCATTTGAGACTCAGATAAATGCAGCATTCTACACTGGTTTAAGTCCTCTTGCATAGTCTGACTTTCAAGATGCGAACATCTGAAAAGTAACAGTCACCCAAACTGACTACTGCTTTGAGATGTTTTTTTGGTTTTTTTGTTTGTTTGTTTGTTTGTTTTTATTCAAATAACCTAATTCAAATCATTTTTTAGGGCTCAGTAGTCTTTCACACGTCATTGCTGTGGGCTATAATAGTTGACCAAGTCACAACTTCCTTTTTTGTTATTGGTTTTATTTTGATTGGACTTGGAGTTATTATTGTTGCTGTTGTTTAAGATGGGATCTCCCTCTCTCTCTCTCTCTCTAAGTAGCACAGGATGACCTGAAACTCCTTATGTTGCCCAGGCTAGGTGAAATTTGTGACTGGTTTGCCCCGGACTCCTGAGTCCTGGGGATTACAAGTGTGTGCCACCTTGTCTGACTCAGTCATAGCTTTTTTAGAGCTTCAGAAATTCTGCTGGAAGCCACGATGAGTGGAAATGAGATTCCCAGTTCCTTTTTCCTAAACCATTGTGAACAGGAAGAGAGTGGAGGAAATCCGCGGCACCAAATGATACAACTACTTAGCCCTGTAATTTTCTGAAGACAGAGATGAAAGGCCTCTTTAATAAGCAAAATTTCTAAATGGCTCACAATGGAAGCGCAATAATAAAGAGAGAAATGGCGCCCTAATTTCCGTTTCCCCTTTCAAGCAGCAAAGCCTCTGTCCTAACAATTCAATCTGCCGTCATTTTGAGACATCTCCCCCCAGGGACGGAAACTGAAGATGACTAGGAATAAGTCCGCCTCAGACATGACAAGAGGAAACGCAGATTGCCAAGATATCTTCATTTAATCTGTGCTCACGGTGGTGTGGGTGAATGCTCCATACATCCAAAGAGTACCTTCATAGGGATACTCGGTCTGCACTTGATCAAACAACTGGGTACTGCAACCCTGCCCCACTGACATAAGAAATTAGCTGTCACTTGCTCAGAAGAGATTTCTGTGGTTTTTATCTTCCTGAACATGAGCCCTCTGGAGCAGTTAAGTTAGCTAATGAAGATGAAAGACTCAGAAAGTTGTGCTCATAAACCAGAGGGTGAGGAGTGGGAGGAGGCTGGGGAGGTGGCTTTGGCTCTCAACTTTCCTTATATTTTAGCTTACACACTTGATTTGCATATTTAGAATCATGGCACTTACATGTTGAACGAACGTTCAGATTTCCAACAACCATTTAGAGTCGCTCCATTTAACTCCGTGTGGCCTGCTCAGGAATTCCAACCCACACTTAGGACCCCTGCCTCAGCCTCTAGGTCTGCAGCAGGGCACCCGCTTCTCAAACAGCCCCTGAAGAAGCACACCATTGCCCCACCCAGGGCGAACCACAGCACTAAGAATGACACGTGATGCTAACTGCCAAGAATTAGATTATAGCTCTGGAAGTCACCAAAAGGTACAGAAGTCTGAGGTCACAGTCCTTGAGGGATGATTTGTCTGAGACAATGACAGATTGGACAATAAGCCTTTCAGATCAGTGCTATCAGGACTGAAAATACACACATCCCAGTCAGGAGATATGCTCACAGGCTACAGTCCCAAGGGAGAGTCACGAGCTTAGACGTTTGATCTTGTATTTAATCAAAGAAAGGCTCAGGTTCTGTTTCTGCTTATAATTTTCTTTTCTTTTTTTAACTCTCAAATCAAATTTTATTTTTAATTGTTTTTATTGAGCTATATATTTTTCTTCGCTCCCTTCCCTTCTTCCTTCTCCTTCTACCTTCGCCCATGGTCTCCATGCTCCCAATTTACTCAGGAGAGCTTGTCTTTTTCTACTTCCCATGTAGATTAGATGCATGTATATCTCTCTTAGGATCTTCATTGTTGTCTAGATTCTCTGAGATTGTGATTTGTAGGCGGTTTTTTTTTGTTGTTTGTTTGTTTGTTTGTTTTTGCTACATGTCTAAAAGACACTTATGAGTGAGTACATATTATAATTGTCTTTCCAGGTCTGGGTTACCTCACTCAAGAAGATGTTTTCTAGATCCATCCATTTGCCCACAAATGTCAATATGTCATTATTTTTTTTCTGCTGTGTAGTACTTCATTGTGTAAATGTACCACATCTTCTTCATTCATTTTTCAGTCGAGGGGCATTAAGGTTGTTTCCAGGTTCTACTATGATAAACTATGCTGCTATGAACATAGTTGAATACATGTCCTTGTGGTATGACTAAGCATCCTTTGAATATATAGTGGTCCTGCTGGGTCTTGAGGTAGGTTGTTTCCTAATTTTCAGAGAAATCGCCACACTGACATCTAAAGGAGCTGTACCAGCTTGCATTCCCACCAGCAATGGAGGAGTGTTCCCTTTACCCCACAACCTCTCCAGCATAAGTTGTCATCAATGTTTTTGATCTTGGCCATTATTGCAGGTGTAAAATGGAATCTCAGAGTTGTTTTGATTTTCATTTCTCTGATGGCTAAAGATGTTGAAAATTTCCTTAAGTGTCTTTCAGTCATTTTAGATTCCTCTGTTGAGAGTTCTCTGTTTAGGT
>LOEQ01002097.1:111573-122465 GCA_001685075.1 Bramus lutescens | reverse complement strand
TTGGATGAAATGTTCTATAGATGTCTGTTAAGTCCATTTGAGTCATAACATCTGCTAGTTCCCTTATTTCTCTGTTAATTGTCTTTCTGGTAGACCTGTCCAGTGGTGAGAGAGGAGTGTTGAAATCTCCCACTATTAGTGTGTGGGGTTTAATGTGTGAGTTAAGCTTTAGTAGTGTTTCTTTTGCATATGAGGGTGCTCTTGTATTTGGGGCATAGATGTTCAGTATTGAGATTTCCTCTTGATGGATTTTTCCTGTGACTAATATGAAATGTCCTTCTTTGTCTCTTTTGATTGATTTTAGTTTAAAGTCTATTTTATTAGATATTAGAATAGCTACACCAGCTTGTTTCTTAGGTCCATTTTATTGGAAAAATTTTCCCAACCCTTTACTCTGAGGCAATGTCTATCCTTGAGGTTGAGGTGTGTTTCTTGTACGCAGCAGAATGGATTCTGTTTTCATACCCAATCTGTCAGCTTCTGTCTTTTCATAGGTGATTTGAGT
Organism: Bramus lutescens; assembly: GCA_001685075.1. NCBI lineage: Eukaryota > Metazoa > Chordata > Mammalia > Rodentia > Cricetidae > Bramus > Bramus lutescens. Next base: position 121,960 of record LOEQ01002097.1, on the reverse strand, counting down.
CCTTTTATATCAAGGGATTTTAAGGACCACTGATTGCTAGTTCCTGTTATTTTAGTTTTCATTATTGGTGATGTTATTGTATATGCTTTTCCCTTCTTTGGGATTTGCTGCTGTGAGATCATCTATTGTCCGTGTTTTTCTGAATGTAGCTGACTTCCTTGGGTTTTCTTTCTAGTACTTTCTGTAGGGTTGGATTTGTGGATAATTATTGGTTAAATCTAATTCTGTCATGGAATATCTTGCTTTCTCCATCTATGGTGATTGAAAGTTTTGCTGGGTATAGTTGTCTAGGCTGGCATCCGTGGTCTCTTAATGTCTGCATTAAGGAACTTCTGACTATCTGAAAATGCTCTTTTCCTCTAGCTCCCATTCCTTCTATTCTTTCCCTGCCACTGCTCTTGCTGGTTCCTGGGAAACTGACAAGATTAGTCAGATCTGCGAGGCAGTTGTTTTCAATTCCAGCCTCTGTTCCCCTCTGTGGTGGCTGGGCAACAGGGCAGATCACACCTCTAGGTCTCTCTTGTTATTATGTAGCTTCTCCACACAACACGTGACTACCACCATCTTAACTGAGGTCAGGTGACTTCACCATCATCTTAACTGAGGGCCAGGTCAGGTGACCAAGTCCCACCATCTTTACTGAGGCGCTGCCTGGTCCCCCAGTGCTGATTCTGTTACATGTGTGTTTTGTGCAGTGACATGCCTTTGGCTGGGGCCACCAAAAGCATCCACTTCACCCAATTCCTGTTTACTCTGTGTGTGTGTTTGTGTGCATACATGTAACTTAATTACGCCTATGTTTACTGTTAAATGTTGTAATTATCTGCCCATTATATCTCGTTCCAGGCTAACAAAGCAATAAGGCTTATGTTTTAAACTGGTATGTACTTTGAAGTCTCTTACAAAAATACTATATATTTACTCCAACCCTGCTTTAAAATATATTAAGCTGCTCTCTACTGTTGTCAGTTCTATTGTTAAGTTTCTATTACAAGCAGTTTTTTCTTCTTTCTGTCCTTTTGCAAGTATAAATCTTACCTGTTAAGTTGAGAGCCAGTACAGTCAAGCTCAGACCAGCTCTCCAGGCAGATTCTATAGTGCAGTTATAATTTATCTATACCCAGTAAACAGCCCTCAATTGCTCAGAGATCTGGGGAATATAGCATTTAAATGCTTAATTATTAAAAGACTTTGCATAACAAAAAGAGACAGGTTGGCTCCTAGCAGCAGCACTCTACTTCCTCCCAAGAAGACAGAAGACAGATGGACGCAGAACAACGTCCATCCGCAATTCCCTTCAACTGCCAAGCACTGACCACTGGACAAAACTGCCTTTCATCTAAACTGAAGATCTCCAGACAATGGACAGAATCGCTGGAATCGACAGCCTAGCTACTCAGGTCAAGGTAGGCTTGTCTTCCTGCAGATTTCTTAGCCCCCAGGATCTTCTGGAGCCTGACAGGCCTTGCACTAAACAACAAAAGGCAAATACAACCCTCCACTGAGGAGGGCTCTGAGGAGCAGTTCTGGGTGCCAACCAAGTAAGTTCTCTGTCGTTTTTTAACCAATAATTCAAGTAAAATTTTATGGTTCTCAAAGAACTCTGAAGCAGTTTGACAGCTGAGAGGTTTTGTTGTTTAAAAGGACAACCTCACCAAACAAATTCCAATAAGCTACAAGTTAACAAAATTCTCTCTCATGCTGCCTTTCATAGTCTTAAAAATACTTTCATTATACAAAAATATCTGTCACAATTGTTCTGCTGCTGTTTAAAACTTATGTTTTCACAAACCAAAAATATTCTTGTGAGTTCCAGGGAGCCAAATTAAAGGATCCACCTTAATCAGGTCAGATACACCCATCTCAATTCCCTGGTCCTAATTTTTTTCCCTGAACTTAACTTTGTCCTCTGTTCTGCCAATACCTTAAACAGGTGTAAGAAACACCAGACATTTCCATACCACAAACACCACACAGGAGCAAAGAGACCAGCTACTCTAGAATGTGACCAGCACCCAGCTTTCTCAGGTTCCCCCACCCAAAGACAATGCCCACAAATAAGTAGGAGGCAATCTTGAAAAATCCACAGTCCCAATTCCTTTAACCTGTTGTGCCTAACCTTCCACCTTTTTATTATAAAAAAGAGATGGGAATGTAATGGTCTGNTGCTGCCTTTCATAGTCTTAAAAATACTTTCATTATACAAAAATATCTGTCACAATTGTTCTGCTGCTGTTTAAAACTTATGTTTTCACAAACCAAAAATATTCTTGTGAGTTCCAGGGAGCCAAATTAAAGGATCCACCTTAATCAGGTCAGATACACCCATCTCAATTCCCTGGTCCTAATTTTTTTCCCTGAACTTAACTTTGTCCTCTGTTCTGCCAATACCTTAAACAGGTGTAAGAAACACCAGACATTTCCATACCACAAACACCACACAGGAGCAAAGAGACCAGCTACTCTAGAATGTGACCAGCACCCAGCTTTCTCAGGTTCCCCCACCCAAAGACAATGCCCACAAATAAGTAGGAGGCAATCTTGAAAAATCCACAGTCCCAATTCCTTTAACCTGTTGTGCCTAACCTTCCACCTTTTTATTATAAAAAAGAGATGGGAATGTAATGGTCTGTCCTGTCCCTTTAAGAGACAAGCCCTGCCCACTCCCTTCCCTGCCTGCCAAGGCAAGTGGATCTTCCTTCTGCTTCCAGCCCAAGCTCTCTCTTTTCTGTCTCTCTCCCAAAGAGGTAGCGTCTCCTCTTCTCTTTCCCTCCCTCTCTGTTTCTCTTTCTCTCTCTGCCTCTCTCTGCTCTTCCTTCTTCTCCCCTTCCCATCTTTCCCTTTCCCCTCCATAACCCACCAAATAAATGCCTACTTTCACTGTGTGGCGTGCCTATCCGTCTCTGCCTCTCACCTCTTGCTGCTCCTTATGGAACTGGCTGCCCCCATGGCTCACAGTGGTCTCCCACGCGACATCCGCTACTGCCCTAAACCACCCTCGTGGCCTGCTGTGCCCCCTGGGGACCTGTGCAGCAGTGTTTTACGATTATACCTGGTACCACAGAGGGCATTGGCTCCTCTGCTTATAATTTCCTATTCCTTCACATTTTCCCTTTCTCACTTCCTGATTATATTTTAGTTTAGTAAAGGGGAAAGGAAGAGCTCTTAGCCAAATTTGGGGACAAGGCATGGAGAAGGCGAGAATGGAAGACAATGATTGGATGGTGCTAATCTCAGGCTACACAGTTGGGGGGAGGAGGGGAAGGGAAGGAAAGAAAGCTAGACAGAGAGAGACAGAGAAAATTTTCCACAGAGAGAAGCAATTCATGTCATTATGGAAAGTGAGAGGTCCCAGATCTGTGGTCAGCACAGGCAGGTGGCCCAGGGGAGTGCCTCTGTAGACCCAGTCAAACCTGAAGGCCTGAAGAGGAGCAGAGGTGACGAAAGTTCATCCAAGTCTCAGTCCAAAGACAGAAGATCAACACTGCAGCTCAAAGACCGTCAAGGAGGAGATTTCTTTCTTATTCCTAAGTAGGAATCATAGACCCATTCACTATGTGGGTTGATTTAAATGGTGGCATTGCAAAGAAGGAACTCCTGGTGTTTGTTTTTGTTTGTTTGTTTGCTTGCTTTTTTTAAATAGAGACAGGACCTCTGTTTCTCAAAGGAAGGAGAAAAAGGAAGCAAGTGGTACTTGGGGCCAGGCAGGGTCATTGATGTGCACAGCCTGGCAGGGTCACTCATAATGTCACAGGGGCTCTCAGCTCTATGAAATCAGCAGTACAAATTTCTCCAGAGTGGCCACCAATTCTGCAGGAGTAGTTGGAGACATTTGGTTAGTAGATATAGTTTTGCACTCCTAACATATTTGAGATATGTTAAATGCCCTCCAAGTATTCCCAGCTCTTCATCTAAGTCAAAATTCAAAGTTCTTCAAAGGCTTCCACTGCTATAGGATCCTGGCCCCACACCCCAGTTTGTCTCCTTACAGGTTTTAGGAGAAAACCTCACACCTTCCACATTCCAACCACCTAAAGAGCTGGGGCTTGAGACTCAAATCTTCGTGACATTAATCACACCAGAGGCATGACTACTGTCTGCCAAGTGACATTTCTCCCACTGTGTGACACCCCACCGGGTCAATCTGGAAATCATGAATTGAACACCTGATGACCGACCATCTCAGAGAAGAAAGACAATGCTTTAGATAGTGTGGAGAAAATAGGAGCCATGAGAGATGTGGCTATACTTTCTCAGCATTTTACTTAGTAGTTGATGAACATGTGATTTTCATATTAATATGCCCCTAACTCATTCTCCCATATCAGAGTTTTGACTCGTTTTGTCACAGAGGGACACACACATGCATCTGGTTTGAACAATGAGACCCGTGGGGAGAAGGGAGAAGAAGACTTGGAAGGCAGAAGGAAGCATGGGCCCCTGTCAAGTTAGGAGGCCTTCGAGAGAGCTAGGTGAACAATGGCTTACCCAAACCCACCTTTTTCTTCCCTAAGGAGCCCCGAGGTCTACAAGAGAACCCCTGGCTTTTTCCCTGGCTGAAGTCCATTATAGATCTGCAGAGGGAAACCAGGCAGCTGTTTCTATGAGTCCTCTCCCTGTGGAGTCAGACTGGACTACTTGGTTCCTCAGCAACACATCCTGAGCCTGTGTGTGATAGGCTGCTACCAGGGAAACGCGCAGGACACTTGGTGCCTAGGCTTCTTAGTGGGGTTGCTCACATAAGCATCCTCTGTCTAGCACCTACCAAAATGCCAGGATCCCAGCAGGCACACAGTCATTCAGCATCGCGCATACCAGCATGCGCTGAGTCACTTATCAATCAGGGTGATGGAAACCCTTCTTGAAACCCAAGTTCCCGGAAGCCAACCACCGGCCAACCTTATACGCAGGGCTTTCCAGGGACAGCATCCTCAACTGATAGGCTCCTTCTGCTTGTCTGTGTCTGTTCAGTGTGCCATGAAACTTCCCGCCAACAACTTCCTGGGGTTTGTAGTCTTATATTAGTTACTTTATCTCATGGGACAAAAGATTTATTTTAGTTCACATTTTTGAGACTATATTCCATTACAGTGGGGGAGGCTTGACGGTGGAAGAACCTTGGCTGTGATTGTGGAACTGAGAGCTTGCACACATCTGGGCAGATCAAAGGGAGAGCTTGCACACATCTGGGCAGAGCAAGAAGCCAAGATACACGCTAGAACTCTGCTGGCTTTCTCCTTTGTCTATGTTATGTCTGAACCTCTCCTTTCCAAGTCAAAGGGTCCCAGACCCACAGGGAGGGTGAGCTTTGTGTCCTCAGTTAAACCTCTCTCAATTTACACCCAAACATGGACAAGTGTGTCTCCTAAATGATGTGAAATCCAGTCAAACTGACAGTGAAGTATAACCAACACACACACACACACGCACGCACGCACGCGCACACACACACACACACACAGCCAGGAAAGGGCAAACAGAGCTATCTGTATGGTAAAGTCAGTAATTCATTCACTCCAAATCATGTTCTCATCTTGTGTTAGAACCTCCTTAAGATTAGTCTTGCTGCATTGCCCCTCCCCCAGTATCTCTCACTGCCCCCCCCCATCCTTTGTGGCATTCTCTGAGGGACCAAGTGCATGGGCTGAGTAAATTTGACATGCTTCCTGGCTCTATGGAAGGTCCCTGGCATCCACAGGATGGAGTACTCACTCACTCACTGGGCATTTACCTCCTCTCAGGACACAGTAGTGAGCCACAGGGATCACAGGTGTCTGGAATGTCACCAGCAAGGACCTGATTCACAGGAAGTCAAATCAGCCACTCTGAGACACAAGCAGCAGGGCCAGAGAGACACTGGGGTTTGGGCTCAGGCTCTGGCTCCGATGCTTGCTAAGTTTAGGTCCCCCAACTTTGTATCAGTGAAGTGCGAGCAACTGTGTTTGTTGGGGAATACATGAGGCACACAGTGTAAAATACCATCTTCCTCTCTTACAGAAGGGCTTCAGATCACTTCTGGTTCTCTGGATGCTCAACACTGATGTTGAAGGCAGTCGATGGCAGTTATGAAGCCACAGTGACCCGGTCCACACTTGACTAGCACTACCAACCCAGACAAGGACTGTTTCTCAACAGGAAGGTTCCCAAGGAAATCCCAGAGCCCCAGCACCTGGGCTTGAAAGGGAAATGGTTTAAATAAGTTGAAGCTGATTACAAAGAGTAAATGCTCATTGTGACTCAAGTTTGGGATGGCGGCAGTGAAGGCAGACGTTGAAGATAAGCCTGATTGGTTTTATGTGTAGGAGGCTGGATGCTGCCAGGAGAGGAACCTCAAAAAGCAACGGACTAAGACAACTGGGTAGAATGGGGCTGAGAAACACACAGTGAAAGGGAGACAGACTCACGCTAAACCTGCAGTAAGGATGCTGGCTCAGTTTTTCTAGTGGGTGTCCTCACAGCCCAGTGACTCCGCCCTCTGGTATCCTACCCTTGCCTTTCAATTGCAGCCCGGCCTGGACTTACTTTCTTCTAAAAAACAGAATCATAGAGAAATCTCAGGACATCACTTCCTCTATAGGTTATGGAATGACGCTTTCTTCTTTTGTGGGTTTTCTCGCTTTTATGCCTTCTTTTTTTTGTTCACTGCTCTGAGGAAGCCAGTTGCCATGCTAAGAGGAGCCCTGTGCAGTGGCTCACATGGCAGGTAGGTCCCCTCACCATAGCCAGAAGGAAGCTGAACGCGGATGACTACCAGCCATAGTGAGCTTGGAATCATCCCTGCTGCTGGGCATGAGGCCGCAGCCCTGCCCAACAACTTCCAAACACGTGACAGACCTTATTCAAAGGCACCTGGTGATTCTGTTCCTTTTTTGCTGACCCCCAGATACTGTCAGAGAATAAATGTTTATCACACTAAATTTGACTGCTGTTTGCTAGGCAACATAAGTAAAAGTAACAAGAGTAGCCAAGAATGATGCTTAGGCTTCAAGGGGTGTGGGGTGTACAGCAAAAAATAGAACAGGTAAGAAAGATACTTTCTCCTTCACCCACCATACACTCTTGTCTGGATAAAAGACGGATTAGGAAGAGAAAAACAAACACATTTAGAGACATGTGTATTGTACATGTATCACACGGGAATACGGAAACACCTAGAGATGAGTCAAAGAGGTAGCTGAGGAAGAGGGACTTTTTTTTTAAATCAAAGAACACTAAATCTGTAGAGAAATGAAGAGGCACAGAGAGTGGTTTTAGTTTCCAAGGGTGATAAGCTGTGTGAGGTAAATGCACAGGATGCTAATGGAAGAGCAGGGCTGCTTAGTCAAGCTAGGTGTGCAGATTCCATTGTCCCACCCCAGGGTTAATAACGGTTCGATCTCCAGTGATAACTTTGGTCCTTCCCCAAAGAGAGAAAGCCAGGACACTTGTGTAAAGTATGTCCTGTATTTTGGGCAAATTGGGGGCAGGTGAGAGCTTTTGCTGTTTGGTCTTTCTGAATTGCCTTCAGCACAGAGTAATTCCTGTGTCAAGGAGATCTATTTGGGATGGCAGGTTTTGGTTCCCTTAAAAACCCACGTGTGATTTTTCAGGCGTGACAATGGCAATTACAAAGGCTTTGCTCAGCATGGTCCATGGTAGAGGAAAGGGAGGATCCCCCCACTCCCAGCGAGCGCGCACACACACACGCATACACACACACACACACACACACACACACACACACTCACACCTCAGAAGCAAGCTCTGTCCCAGCATCTTTTCTACTCCTAGTTCTCATCCTTGCTTTCCTCGCCTGTGGAACCTCCAGAGCCCATGCCCAGATCTGCTCCTCAGTGAGCTGTCCCTTCTCATCTGTGTTGACTGTGTCAGCCAGGGCCTCTGGACTATGCCAGGAAACAGTGAGGCCAGGCAGTTGGCATTTCCTGTAGCTTTAGACTCCTGCCTGTACCATGGCAGTCACTGAACAGAAGCTCAGCACCTCCGTGGCTGGCATCCTGCTTTCATTGGTTACTTCTGAGAACCAGCAGCTCAGCTCTCTTCCAGCTCTCTTCCAAGCCCCTGAAAACTACCAGGAGCCTGAGGAATAAATATCAGGGCTCATGGCTACACTGGATTCCAGCTGGACAAAATAAATAATCACAGTTCTTGGAAAAGCTTGAGCCATCTCTAAAGAAGGTGAACTCCAGAGACAGAAAGCCAAGCTTCTGGGTGGAAGTGATACTCACCAGACTGACCAAGGTTGGACATGGACCAGTGATGCTGGTGTTATTGCAGTCTCTGAGATCCCATCTCTGCCTGCCAGCTGAAGAGGTCTGGGAGTGAATTTCCCTGACAGTCCCCATTACCATTAACACTGAATAGCTTTATGTGGAAGGCTCGGGAAGGTCTTCTCCGGGGCCAACTTAAAAGGGTTCCCACTCAGCCTTTAAGCGCAGCCTTTTAACGGCTGTCATCTGCACAAGTTACCTGGGAAGATTTTTCAAAGAACTCCAACATTAATCTCTGACCTTTGAGAGTTTGTTCTTGGTTTGAAAATAAGGCTCAGACATGGGGACCGTTCTAGATAAAGTTCTGAACAGGAAGTGGTGAGCCAAAGGGATGAAGGTCAGCGCTAAGACGTATGGGAGAGGCTGAAAAGGTGCGCCTGCCCAGGGATGGACGGCAGCCAGGCAAAGCCTCAGATACCAGAATCTGCAAAGCACCAAAGCTCCCCTTTCCTTCTGGGAACATGAGTGCCTGTGGTCGGGTTATTCTGCCTGAGTCCACTGTCCTGCTTCTTAAAAAGTCACCCTGTTCTACTTGTTTCTCTTCCTAAGGTCCAACACAGCCACCATAGTCCCTAGATCTGTGGCCTTTCAGGACCAGCACAACATCTGTATCCCTCACTTCTGTGTTTGGAACCAGGCTATTGGTAGTGAGCAGCCCATGAATGGGAGTCTGAGGGTCAGCTGTCTCCTTCCAGCTCCTAACTGCTGGGACTGGAGTCTGTAGGCGGACACCGTCTGTGCATCACACAGACAATGAGATCAAGGGCAAGCTGACATGGATGGCCAAAAAGTTGAGGAGTTAAGGGGGAAGGTTGTGGCACCTAGGTGTAGAGAGGAAGTACGAAATTTTATAATGGTAATATTACGTTTTTTAAAAAAAATCATCTGAATTGCTTTATTGTCGTTGTTGTTGTTGTTGGTGGTGGTGGTGGTGGTGTGTGTAAGACTCAGGCTGGCCTCAAGTTCACCATCCTCCTGCCTCAGCATCTTGAGTGCTGACACTGGCGGCATACACCACCACACTGAGAGCATCTGTTGTTTTTGATAAGGGAGTTAGATCCCCCAAATAGGAAGGTGAGGATCATCAAACTCTCTCTTGGCCACAGGGAAGAATCAGATTCATGCAAGGTCATTTTTTTCTAGTGTTCAACCAACAAAAGATCCCTGAGGTCCCTTCTGGGTTTGTCATTCTATGGCTGTGGGCCTTTTCTTTAAGGAGACATAAAGTCAGGAGCAATCTTTCTCATCATAGAAGTGTGTGGGGGGGTAGGTGATGTTACTTTGACATCAGCATTGTTTTAGAAAATAATGCGACATTGAAAGAATTAAGATCTTGTAGGATACAATAGTTTTAAAATGTAAACAAGCAGAACCACCACAGGAAGAGACCCATGTTCCCTGTTGCAGCCTACTCTGGTGTCAGTGGAAGGAAAGATGCCAATGAGCCCTCTGTGTGTGGAAACGATGGCGCTCCCCCACCACCAGCCTGAAAACACCTAGGGCAGCGCCAGTACCAGGTACCCAAACACTGCAGCTAGCAAAGCAGGGTTGTCCCTGGCGACGGGGCTTACAGAAGAGCTGAGGTCTGAAGGATGGAGTTGGCGTGTACCATAATCAGGAGAGTTTATGGAGGTCAGTTGCTACCACAGACCTCTGAGCCCCCCAACTTGGACTCACCCTTTTCGCCTGAAGCGCCATCTGCTGATATAAAAGAGCCGGGCCTGTGCCTGGAAGTGACTGCCATGCCTGACATCCATCAAATCCCAACTGCCGTTCCTGACAAGCACACTGCGCTCCCTCACACAGAGTAAATTGGTTTGACCTTTAGGAGGAAAGGGAAATATGTCACCTCCCTATCACAGATGATGGGAAGATGGCCTCTTCAATGAGAGATGACCTCATGGTACCGCTTCCCCAGGAGGTGGAGAAAGGCTCTGGGCAGGGCTGGGACTGAAAAATTGAGGTCAATGAAAAGACACATTGTGTCAAGTTTAATTCCCACAGGCTAGCCAGGGTGGGACATGCTTGCAAGGCCCACGTCTCGGGATCTTGATTTTCCTCTTCCAACGTTTGCCTTCCAGCCTGTCCCAGACAGTTTACTGTCTTAGAAAGATGCTAAG
>LOEQ01002097.1:81789-92936 GCA_001685075.1 Bramus lutescens | reverse complement strand
CTCCATGTGGCTCACTACAACCATCCTCAGAGGCGGTTCATTAAAGCTTTGGAGTCCCTAAAAAGTCAGACAACTACTCAGGGTCTCCTCCTGCTTCGGAAGTACATATGCTTAAAATCTGGTTTGAAGACTGTGGGCAATTAAACACTACTTAATAACAGTGACTATTAAAAGTTAATCTCTCAGGAATGTCATCGTCTACTACCCGTCCCTCAGTAGCCGGGAGGGGGTGCAGGAGGGGGTGGTTCTGCCCCTTGAAGGAATTCTGAAGTCCCAGCTCTTTCACTTAGACTCCAGCACTCCAGAGGAGCTTTGGTTTGGGGGTCTTCACTGCATTTTTCCCCACCCAGCCTAGAGGCAGCAAGGACTCTTCATGGTTAGAACTGATGTCACATGGTCTGGCCACAAAACACAAGGTAGGAAAAAGACGCTGCTTAGCTGGGTTTATGCCAGGTTTTCCCACTCTTTCAATATTTTGCCATGCTTAATTCAGATACTACTAAACGTGCTTTGCTTTGGAACAGTGACTAGAACTGTAAAGAAAACACTGACAAACTTCCATGACATTTCCTGCTGCCGTTTCCAGCCAAGGCCGGTCTTATTTCATCTGCACTTCCATCTAATTCTGTCTTCCTCCCATCTTGCTTTAAAGCAAATCTAAGACACGGGATCATAAGGTTTTTAATTATTTCAGCACAATGCTTTTCTAGAATTTGCTATGTGCCAATCACTGTACAAGAAGAACACAATTTAATACATTTTTTTTGTTCTTAAGCTGCAGCCAAGTAAGTGGCTTACAAAACAAGGTTTATTGAGGCTAAATCATGGTGAGAATAGAAAGCAGCATTTCTTTTCTTGTTTGGTTGGATAATATCTTGATTTCCAGTGTGGATTTAAAAAAACAGTCATCATTGTGGTAATGAGATTGCTCAGTGGAGTAAAGGTGCCGAGTTCAATCTCTGCCATCTACACGGTAGAGAAAACCAGTTCATGCAGATTACCCTTTAACTTCATCCATGTGAGGTGGCATGCTCGCTCTGCCCACATAAACAAAATGTAATAAAAAGTTACCCTGAAAACAGCTGGTGATAATAACTGACGGTCTCGCTTTTCAGGACCTCCCTATCTTACCAGATGCTCGAGCATCTTGACTCTGTGCACAGCTGCCCTGAGTGGCCTGTTAGCTCAGGAGCTCTGTGTGGCGTGGTGCGTGGGCTCGCTCGCTCACAGAGGAATGTGATAATGGAATGGCTGCTGACAGAGGCCAAGAGGCCCTTCCTGGCCTAGATAGCTCTAAGGGTGTCTACTAGGCGATGACTTCAGGCTGACCTCTGTCTTTTCTTGGGAGTGGGAATGCTAAGTGGTCACTAAGGGTGAAGAGGCAGAATCTTAATAAAAATGAAACTGAGTGTTGACAGCTCTGCTGGCTTCAAGTTTTCTCTAAATGGAGCTCAGGACAACTTAATGGGTCACTAAACTTGCCCAAGATGCTGTGTTATATATCACCACTATCACAGCTAGGCAGACAAAGCCAGGATAAATCACTGTCTGCATTTTCCACCACTTCAGTTTCTTCACCATAAAGTCTGGAGTGTGGGCTTAGGCATGAGACAAGCGATCACTAGTTACAACTAAAACCTCATCCAGGAAGAGTGTGCCCAAAACCACATGTCATTCCTGCACCAACTTGTTACAGCACACTTCCATTCTCAGAAGCACACACAGGGAAACAGTTTCTGCTCCGAGATCTATCTTGGTAAGGGGAATGGAATCGCACCTAGAGTTCTTTCCACATTTAGCAACCGGGCAAGAAACAGCTTGAGTGGCCCTAATAATTTAGCATCTCTATGTAGAGACTGAGATGGGAGTGGACATTGAAAGATACAGGTAGGCAATTGTAGGCAAGCAGAGATCCAGAGGGGTTGAGCCCAGGCACATCTCGTGAGCCTATCAACTCAGAATCTTTAGTTTTCCTAACCACCTACCTGGTTTCTATTAGGATGGTTAAAGTAAGCAGAAAAAAAAAGCATAAAATGCTGTTCCAAAATGTTTAAAGAATAGGGCAGGAGGTGAAATAATTTGAAAACTTTGTTAAAACGATGTTCACCCATACAGTGAGTTTGGTTGATCAAACTTCAATTGATCAAATACCTCAAAGGAATGTAACCTGATCACAATAGTTTGGTTTTTTACTTGACAAGGAAGACAAGACTGTTTCAAAGCTGCAAGAACAGACTTCAAAATCAGGCAGTTTTGATGCAGGCTTAATTCCAATTGGCCATTTATTAAGTATTTGTCGTGCATATAATTTAGCTCAGATTGTCCTAGTCATGAATAGATTGAGAATGTACCATAAAATGCTGCTGGCTGTAAATTTTTATGATAGTTAAAGCAATTTTATGATACAATATTCTGTAAGATTGAATTACATTTGAACAGTACGTGACTCCCATGGAGACTTCTTGACTATTAGCATTTGCTATTTTGTTGCATACTTCTTCTTATATCTAGTATCCATTGTGGGAGCAGTCTGGGTGACATCTACTCTTCCCTTCCCGATCACCTTAATAAAAAAGAGAAGTACGGAAACATTTATCATCCCATGTACATGCCCCAAGTCCCCTTATTTTCCCCACGTTGCCAGATATTGTAATGTTTTGTCACATGAAACATACATAATTTCTGTGAGTAAATGTCATCTGAACAATTAGAATAAAAGTACTATTGAGTACTTTGAGGTAACTATGTAAATCATTGGAACACAGTGAATACATAAAACAGATTCCTTTTCTATACCAGGATGGGGATAGTAATACTCCTGGCAGGGCTGATTGTGGCTGAGGCACTGAAGTCATGTGTGCTAAGCGTGTCTGGCACATAGCAGGAGGTCTGGGAGAGCTGTCAGTCTCCAGTGAGCTCAAATGTGCATCGCTCATGCAGCTGATCTTCCCTTTCCAGGGCAGGTTGTATGTGCACATTGTTAGAATCCTTCCAAAGGGTGCCTAAAGTGTGTTCTTCTCTTCAGGACTACTGCAGTTTTAGGACTGCCCAAACTGTCCAAACCCCGAGTGGTAACTGGTTCTGCAGAGCTGTTAGCCTTTCCAAAGCATTTCCATGTCTACTTTCTCAAAACAACTTGCAGTCTGGGGTGTAGCTCAGTTAAGAGTGCTTGGCTAGTGCACGTGAAGCCCTGGATTCAGTCCCGTAATTCCAGCATTAGGAAAATGGAAGAAGGATCAGAAGGAGGTCCATTTTGGCTACATAGTGAGTTCAAGGCCAATCTAGGACACCCAAGACTGTCTCAAAACAAAACTACAGTAAAACCCCCCACAAAAAACGTGTATTCCTGTCATCACACAAGCAAGAAAACTAAGACCTAGCTAGAGCATGAGGCTTGCCAACATGTCAGCAGTACAGATTTCAAGCCCAGCCTCATCTCACCAGACACACTACAGTGGTGCTCTTGCATTTGGGAGGAATGCAACAGATGTTGTAGACATTGTAGAACTGTTTATTAAGCAGTTTCCTAGTAGACAGTAGTAAGGCTTTTGTCTATTCTAATCTTTATGTTGAGAGGCGCCTTTACCTAAAGGCAGCACATTGATTAGCAAAGGCCACAATACACTACCGCTACATTTTAATTTTTGACTTTGATGACTCAGTATTTTGGGATTTCCAGCCCTTTGAATTATGGATTCTAATCTAAATAATACGACAAGTTATAGCAGGGGTCAGTGAGCTTTTGCTGTAAAAAGCCTGACAGTAACTATTTTAGGTTTTGTGGCCCCTATAGTCAGTCTTGGTCACAACTCCTCTGTGCTGCTGCTATTGGAAACGAGGTGCAGACATAGCGTGAGTGGGCATTCTGTGCACCAAGAAAACTTTACTTACAAAAACAAGAAGCGGGCATAGCATGCCAACTCTTGACTTGCAGAATTCTGATTATCTGACAGACGAGTTTCTTGAAAGAGTAGCCTCAGATGGAACCCGCTGAGGCAATGGATATGAAGCCAAGCCTGCAACTAGAGCAATCTTATTTTGAACCACTCACTCTTCACCCTTAACAACAGACACACACTCCCATTCCTGCCTTGTAACCTATCAACACCAGCTATGAGGTCCATTTGTGAACAATTTCCACTGTTTGTGGCTAGAACTTAGGAAACAGTGAAAAGACCAGAAGGGACTCAGAACTTCCTCAGTCTAGTTCAGAGACTATCAACAGTCCAAACAGTCACATTTTACGTTTTTGTTTTGTTTGGGTTTTATATATTTTATGTTTTTCAGGTTTTTGTTGTTATTGTTGTTTTGTTTTGTTTTGTTTTGTGATGGGGTTTCTCTGCGTAACAATCCTGACTATCCTGAAACTCGCTTTGTAGAGTAAGCTGGCTTTGAACTCACAGAGATCTACCTACCTTTGCCTCCTGAGTGCTGGGCTTAAAGGCATGTACCACCACCACCTGACTTCATGTGTTTTTCTCTCTTTTTGTTTGTTTTGTTTTTTAAATTAGCCTGCTGCATTTTTAAAAATCTGAAGATTGGACACAATAAATAGATCTTGTTTGCCTAGGAAGACAAAGATGTGGTCACATTATGCCATTGAGAAAATAATCAGCTGATGCTGAATCATTATCGCTTCATTTAGACATGTGGGATTCAACTGGACAATTTGCAGACCTTGAACAGGACTAACCAATTTATTCCATACATGAAGACTATAAAGTTCTGAAGAAGTTTTGCCCACTCACATTTGAAACCAGAAGTCTCATTTAGGGACAACGGTGAGCACTGAAGGCTTGCTCTTAGAGCTCTGGGGTTCAAGGCTATGGCCTGCACTTGCAGGTGCTCTGGGAAACACCACTACTGGTCATTTGCCTTTGCCCCACTTCCTTCCATTTCCTTCACTTGGCCAGAAATTCTTAGTGGCTGTCATCCTTTACGGAATACTAGTTAGGAACACAAAGCCCATTATTCCTCAGACTGCTGACCACACCCACGGCCTAAAATATTTGTGCCCTGGGTACATTATAAAGTGATGCACATTCCCGCCTCCCCAGATGCTCTCATACCCAGCTGGGTTATGAATCAACAAGCTTTTGTCAACAGCCTTTTCTCCCCACACAGGCAGTTAAAAAACAACAGCCTCTAAAGGACAGTGATGTGGGAGGAGAGATTACTGAGAACAGTTACTACAACAAAGTTCCTTGTGGCAGGAGGTCAACAGGAGATCTGAACTCTTCCTAAAACTTTAAGTGGCCCATGTCCAGAGTCTTCAATAGATTGTTTTTTAAAAGGTGCTGGGTCTGTCTAGAACAACATACTTTTACATAAAATGTTCCTATCAAGTGTAGTGACATTGATTTGTAAAACTCTTGGGCATGTTGAGTTTAAACAGACATGAATACAGGGGACCCAGCTTTACTATGTCTCAGATCCACAAATTACCTATCTATAACTCTCCAAGGAGCTGTTTAATCACATTTATATCTTACAGATGCCAACAACAAAACTGTGGTCTCAGTAAGTAATTAGGCATATGAATGCCATGAAGAATGGACTAGTACAAGGAAACCATTTTCATGAGATCTTCCTCCACTAAGGTGGCAGCAAGAGAAAACCAAGGTAGTCTTGAGGACGAAGAGAAGAGCAAGTGACACCTGAACTGAAGTGGTACCCTGAATAGCTCAGGAGGACAACAGTCAGAGGTTTTGATTTGTAGAAACGAGAGAACTCAGCCAAAGAACAGGTCGTCAAGCACGTACAACACTGGTGACGGATCGACGACAAGAGGACTTTGAAATCCATTTCTTTTCTGCCTTGGAACAGCGCCTTTATATTTCTATAAGGGAAAATGCTGCCATGCACTAGTAAGTATAACATTTCCTTTAAAAAAAATTCCCTGAGCCTGTATCTGCATAAATTGAGGTGTCATAGCCAAGTTTGCAAACTCACCAATCTCTAAGACTCCCATCTATTGTGCAAAAGTCTACTGAGACCACTGCAGTTTCCTGGAAGCACAAAGGACATGCTGGGCAGTGAATTGTGGCCAAAGGAGTTCCCTTTTTGTCCCTTAACCCTCAACTTCCACACTGGAGTTCTTTATTTAATGGGATCTAGAAAACGGGCTTGACTAAAAAGAAAATGGAAAACTAAAATTCAGAGAAGGAAGCAACTGGCCTTATTTATTTGGAACCCAACAAAAATCTTGGTTTGGAGCCCTTTCACAATAGGCCTGAACTTTTTCAGAATCTAAGTCAAAATACAGACTTGAGTGAAGGATCTAAGCCTTGATACAACTGTTAAATGCTTTGCTACCAATATGCAGAATCTATTATCCAAGTCAATAATCCAGGGGTAGTAATGTAGTTCCAGGTAAGTCTTTTGAAAAATGAGTCACCCCAAAAGGAAAAGATCCAAATACTTCTACTCTAACCCTAACAGAGGGTTTCTAAGCACCAGGTCCTCATGGATCAAGCGCAGGGTGATGATGAAATGTTAGCCTTGCCAAGAAGGCAGTGTGTATAAAAGGAATCACCATCCTGCATATGATGGCTTACGACATAACACCCCTGGAAAGCTTTTCTGGATATGGTCACCAGCGTTGCTTAGCCCCTTGTCATATTGTCATGCTTTTCCACTGAAGTCTCTCAGTGTTCTACTCATGTGCGGTGGAGTGAGCACCTTATGAATGCACTTTCTACTGGATCAATTGTAAGGTTTCAAAACATCTATGAAAACACTCAAATGCACAGAACAGAACACAAACTTTCAGAGGCAGACTGAAATATGGAGGAAGGTAAGAGTACCAGAGAATGTCCTATTCTTAGGACTTCTGAGTTGATGGAGACCTGCAGTCTTGCTGGGAATGGTGGTGCACACATTTATGTTACATGCATTTAATCTCTGCGCTTGGGAGGCAAAGGCAGGTAGATCTCTGTGACTTTGAGGCTAACCTGGTCTACAAAGCAAGTTCTAGGACAGCTAGGGCTCTTACACAGAGAAACCCTGTCTGTAATGCCCCACCCCTCCTAACCCCTACCAAAAAAAACCCCACCAAAACCCCCAAAAAAACAAAAATGAAAAAAAAAACCCAAAAAACTGCAGTCTTTCTGGACGAAGAAAGTGAGCACACTACAGAGTCAACAACTGTAGTTGTTGGAAGTGAGAGGGAAATCTCAAAAGAAAGAAACAAAAGCAAAAGAGGTGGTACCTTAAATTCTGTGCATAATTTCTGCCCAGGTTGTTTGCTTGTTTTTAACTAAGCCCTGAAATATATGCAGGACAAACGCCGGGAAAGATAAAAGAACTAAAATAAAATTTGAGACGCTACCCAAGACAGTTTATAAGCAGAGCTCAGTGAAGTTTAAAATTGTGTTCCTGCAAGTATCATCAGCAGCAGCAGTAGNNCAGCAGCAGCAGCAGCACTCTTCAGAGGAATATAACAGAGCCTACGACATGAAGCGGTTACGAAGCCGGACATGCTGGCACATATCTGCGGTTCTAGCACTTGGTAGATTAAGGTTGGGTGCTTGAGGCCCACCTAGGCAATACAGTGAGATATTGTCTCAAAAAACCTAAGTAGTAAGTAATAAAAACATCTTTCCAATGCTCAGGACCTTACTACTTACTCAATGTGAAGTGTTCTACTATTGAGCTAAATCCCCCCCNCAGCAGCAGCAGCAGCACTCTTCAGAGGAATATAACAGAGCCTACGACATGAAGCGGTTACGAAGCCGGACATGCTGGCACATATCTGCGGTTCTAGCACTTGGTAGATTAAGGTTGGGTGCTTGAGGCCCACCTAGGCAATACAGTGAGATATTGTCTCAAAAAACCTAAGTAGTAAGTAATAAAAACATCTTTCCAATGCTCAGGACCTTACTACTTACTCAATGTGAAGTGTTCTACTATTGAGCTAAATCCCCCCCCCAAGAAAAGGATTCTTAAAGTAATTATTTAACTATCTTTAGTAAAGAAAAATACGCTTTTGGTGAACAAAGAAGAAATCCCAACAGAGAGGATGAATTAAAAAGAAACTGAACTAGAACTCAAAGATAAAATACACAGAATTATGTCTTAGCCTTCATTTGAGAATCACCTATTTCCTCCACAAGTTATTCTTTTTCTTTCACCTCTGGAACTGGGTCAGTTTGGGATGAAAAGACACTGATTTACCTTTGGTTCCACAGCAGTACAAATCAGACCCACAGTTCCCAGTGTTCTGATGACAAGTCAGATGGGAGCTGAAGCAAGACTCATTCACAGCCTATCTCTGCTCAGCTGGAGATCCCACTTCACCTGATTTGTATTTTTCCCTAAACTAAATGAAAATTTGCTGAACACTACGGTTAAAAGTTTTGCTCTTTCAGAAGGGTGCACTTCGAGAGGTAGATAAGACTTAGAGATATTTAGTGGAAATATTTCATTTCCTGAGGTTATAAAGGTCAGATACTTAATACCAGGCCTATGACTGGCTCCTATATGGACCAAATATTTCATCTGGGAGGCAAGCTGGGTGTGGTGTGCACATCTGTAGTCCTAGCATTACAGAGGCAGAGGCAGGAGGATCCCTATGAGTTTGAGGCCAGCTTGGTCTACAGAGCGTGTTCCAGGCCAGCCAGGCTACACAGAGACCCTGTTTTTTCAGAACACATGTTATGAAATGCTCCTGTAGAAGGGGCTTCATACAGATAGAGGTGTTTCCTGTGAAAGCAGGGATGTCTCATGCTTCTGCAGTAATTCCAACATGGGTTCCTAGAAGGAAACTTAGAATGGTGAGTCTAGGTTTATTCTGGATCCCATTCTGGGCCCCTCTGCTTTGGTCGCAAGATTCTCTACCATGAGGTACATACTTCAGAAACAATCAGTTTCAAACCCCTCAGAGTCCTTGTGTCCTCAGAAGCAGGGCATGACTGGAAGAGCTTGTACCTGGATGAAACAACAGGATCCAATTCATAAAAAGTGACAATTGCCACAGTAAGAGAGATTACCACACACACCTGCTATGGATTAGTCTCCCTGGGAGCAAGAGAATGACTATTTCATTCAATTATGAGAATCAATAATATCCAAAGTAAGAGAATAAACACCTCCCCCAAAGCACATTCTTGGCAACTTCATAATATGCACCCACTACAGCCACTTACCACTATTAGAGGGACCCATGCTTCTCTTAGTTAAAATAAGATTACTCTACCAGAAAAGGAAAAAGTAGGACAAGAGTAAAAAAATCTTAAGAGCTATAATTCCATTTCCCCCATAGTTCTACAAAGCCTATAATACATCATCCAGTGATAGAGAATTCCAGAAACTTTACAAAATTCCTTTTTAAAATTTATTTTTTTGTTATCAAAGAGAATGTCCAGAAACATTGAGTACTAAAGAATTTTTGTTCATGGCATTGTTTTACAAAATTTCCTAATGGACAGTGAATATTTCATTTTACTTTATTGGTGTATTCCTTCATTTATTAATGATGAGGTGGATGAACTGAACTGATGAAATTACTTAAAAAAATCCAGACAACCATATAAAGGAAAAACATCCATTCTCATTCTGAATCAGTTGATTGGAGTGAACTCAGTGGCCACACCACTACCACTGGCTAAGAACCAACTTCCCCACAGAAGGGAGCTGTTCGCATCTTCTCAGTAAGCCACAGAGGTCTCTCTGTATAGGCACCATGTTTGAAGTCTCACACAAAATGTCTGTGTCACTTAAATTACACAACGTGGCAGTGTTTATTTCATGGAGACATAATATTTAAAGGGGAAAAGTAGAAAAGAATCCATTTGTATGTTATGTGTGAGTACGTTATTGTACTGTGCATGGGCTTAGGGCACGGCAACCCTTCATAAAGAGGCATTCCACCAGTGCAGCATCTGAGGGTCCCACTTGCTCTTGGTGCCAAGCATGCCTGTCAATGAATATGGTTAGTCTAGGTCTTCTTCTGCTGGCTGAGATGGTCTGAACTGAGTTCTGTTGTTACTCTCTCACTCCATCTCTATTTTTCAGCTTCAGGATATGTGGGGTACTTGACTGTTTCTATCTTCTCTCGGACTTTGTAGGAAGGGTACAGGCCTGTTTTTCCCAGTTTTCTGTTGACACCTTTAGAATAACCATCCCAATGGTTTCCAGCCACACCGATGATATCTCCAGGTTCCATGGGGATTTCCGCGTCAGTTCGAGGTTGGTGAGGATAAACCGCAATCTGGTTGTGGGCATTTTGACCTCCAAAATAGTAGATGTCATCTAACGAATGGAAGTTTGCAGAAGCATCAGGATGCAGCGTTTGCATGATTTCATAAGCAACCCGACAGACCTTGGAAAAATGGGAAAATGAGGTATTAGTACATAGTGCAAACACCATGCCGCACATCAGTCTCTAACCAAAGACAGGCTCTAGGGCAAAGAGGGCTAAAAACAGTCCATTGCTGTCAGGTGATGACGGGTAGTTACTCTTTATGCCTGCCCACATGTGCGCACACACAAACAGGTGCGCATGCACACACACAAGTTTTAGAATTAAAACAGCAGGAGCTATAATTATATTGTACAAGGTAATTTAAGAGTATGAATTAATTGATTTTTAATAAACATTATTAAGAGCTACAAGGTCTTCCAAGCTAGGAACTAGTGACACAAAAGTAAGTACGATAAAGTTTTTATCTAGAAAATTTAAGGTTTGGGACTAGCTCTTCAAATAACACAAATATTGTTGCTCTTATACTTTCACCCACTCTTTTTTTAAAAAGTTAAATTAATTTTTATTTGTATTAATGTATATGTTCATATGTCTCTCTGTGTGCATGTGTATTCATGTGCAAGTCTTGTGGAAGCCAGAAGGTTGTCAGATGCCCCTGGAGCTTAGTTATAGGAAGTTGTGAGTGGCCCCACGTGGGACTGGACTCTCATCACTCTAAACAGCTGAACCACCTCTCCAGCTCCCTTTATTGACTCTTAACCACAGTGTTTTCTCAGAACTCTCCTCAGTAGAGATTTATGTATTTACTGATGAACAATGAGCAAGTGGGTTTAAACATATCAGCTATTCCTAAAGAGCTCTAAAGTGTGCTCCATACATGGACTAATAATCTTTTTTTAAATATTTATTTATTTATTATGTATACAATATTCTCTCTGTGTGT
>LOEQ01002097.1:45446-75621 GCA_001685075.1 Bramus lutescens | reverse complement strand
AGGAAGGAAGGAAGGAAGGAAGGAAGGAAGGAAGGAAAGAAGGAAGGAAGGAAGAAAGACTGAACTAGAGGACAGACTTCAGGCAGGCAGTGACCAGGAAGAGTTACTCCTTTTTAAAAAGTTAATTTCGTATTCCATTTATGAATGTATGCATGCACTCCCTGAGATTGAAGTCTGAGCTCAGGTCATCAGGCGTGGCAGCACATACATTTACCTACTGGGCTATCTTCTTTGTCAAAATGACTCTTCTTAAATTTTTTTCATTTATTTTTGAGATTAGAATAATATAATTACATCATTTCTCCCTTCCCTTTCCTCCTCCTAGTTCTCCCACACACCCCTCTCCTTGCTATTTCAAATTCATGGCCTCTTTCTTCATTAATTTTTCTCATGTGCATTTACATATATGTACATACATATATGTTCCTAAGTATAATCTGCTCAGACTGTATTATCAGGTAGCTAAGTTCTCAGAAATAGGAGTGGGGTCAAGTAGACACACACCTGATCTCCTGCTATGGGCAAGGAAAAGGTGCTTTTTGCAGACAGAATCCCCAGTTAAACACTGCCATTGGATGCCTCCATGGGAATTTGAAGGCTAAGGAGATTTTATGTTGAGATTAAGATTCCTGTTGTGAGACTCCTGTTTTGTGTAGCTGTTTCACATAGTGAGTTATATTCTTATTTCACTATAGCCTTCGCACTGAAGAGCACCTTCCAAAGGTCTTATCAACATCCTACTTTAAGGTACTGACTGTCATACTGTAAAAAATATGGTCCATTTCTTTATTTTTTCCCATGGAAACTGTGCTTTCTCTTATATATTCTCTTTACCATGAGGTTCTCAGCATCATGCCCACTTATTTTAGACCTATTTATAATTTTTTTGTAACTGTCCTCTGGTTGTATTTTGATTCTGAATGAGAGCAAGACTCATATCTTCAAACTCTGTTTAAGTACTCCTATCACACTGTAATTTTGAGCACAGTCACTCAACGGCTAGTTAAGTTAATCAGTGATAAGTAGATAAGTGGGGAAGTAAAAAATTCACAATAAATACTGCAGTCCCAGTATTCCATGGGGGCACAGAAGACTGACTAGACACCATATAAACACACACACACACACACACACACACACACATACACACACACTAAACCTGGAACATATATGCAACAACCAGACTCAAGGAGTTATTGCAATAGTGTAGTAATTAAATTTTTAAAACTGAAAAATTTAAACTTAATATATAGCTCCTTGCTTCACAGAAATGTAATCAGATTAGTGAAAGACTTCCATTCCCTATCTTTATTATAACACAAGGGAGGCAAAAGGCTGGGAACTAAAGTCTCATCGTATCATTGTACAGATATGTAGAAATGGATGGGTTCTGGTCACATACTAGCAGTTTGCAGAATCAGGAAAGTATAAACGTAAGCACTTGCTGTTTTTGTTAGATGCTAGGAACAACCTCATTAACTGGCTTCAGTGGAGATGTGTTCAGTCATTGCTGTAAATAACTAAATATTCAGTGTGCTCAAGAAGTTTTCTGTGGGATCTCTTCATTCTTTCACAAAAGATAGCACTACTGAGTATAAAGGCAATTATACCAGAGTCATGCTAACAATAAAAACACAAACACAATTTTCCTGCTCAGTACTACAGTGGGTGCTTACCATTAAAACGTGCTACCACTTACCTGGGATGAAAAAGTACACACTAGGAAGTCAGCCTGGGAAAGAAAGTGTATATCCAGGATCACACCCCGAAGTGAATTTTCTGTGTATCGGTTGTGAAGTCCAGCTGACCAAGAAATAGAGTTATCACTAATAAATTCGTAATTGGAGTACCTGAAAAAAAGAAGAGATTTATGCATAACTAAACTTATAGTATTCTACAGGAAGGAGACTGCTTCTTTATCAAAAGCTCTCTCCTTAACAATGAGACCTTGGTAACACTTAATAGTGTAATCGAAGGATCTCTCAAGTCAACAGTGTAAAATAATATCTTGTACATTAAATGTTATTGAAGCCAGGAGTGGTGGCTATACTCTGTAGTCCAAATATTCAAGCTGGATGAAACAGAAGGACTGTGAGTTCAAGGCTAGTCTGGACTACACAGCAGAACCATGTTTTAAAAAATATTACGGATCTAATCTACATGGAAAGTAGAAAAAGATCTCCTGAGTAAATTGGAAGCATGGGGACTGTGAGAGAGTTGAAGGGGAGGGGAGAGTAAGGGAGGGGAGCAGAAAAAAAATGTATAGCTCAATAAAATCAATGAAAAAGAATGTTATGGGTATATTATCTTAGACACACACATACGTCATTACTACCTTTAGCAATTCATGACAGAGTAAAACTGAAGACTTCTTATTCTCTTTGTAATGAGAACCCTTCTAAGAATTTATCCAAACTTCCTCCATATTGGAATGAAGCCATTTAAGAAATACATCATGACAGACTTTCATTTAAAGTTTTAATTTATAATTTGGGTAAACTTGTAAATGTCTTCTTCATTAATTTTATAAGTTTTATAATGTAAATAAATTTAAAAATGGATATTTAAAACATTTGTGACAACTAACATTCTTCAATTCCCATCCTTTTTGAAGATCTCCTCTTAGCCATAATAGTAATAGAAAAGCCATTCTATTGGATTTATAAAAGCAAGCTCCTTGTGCATGCCTGTCAAGGAATATGTTGGTAGTCTTACTTATGTGCTTAAAAATATCACCAGGCGGTGGTGACACACACCTTTAATCCCAGCACTCAGGAGGCAGAGGCAGGTGGATCTCTGTGAGCTCGAGGCCAGACTGGTCTACAGAGCTAGTTCCAGAACAGGCTCCAAAGCTACAAAGAAACCCTGTTTTGAAAACAAAATGAAACAACAACAAAAGATTAAAAATATCAAAATTTGTTTTCTTGTAAAAGTCTACCACCTGCTCACATAATTTTTCTCTAAATTACAAATCACTGTCTTGGTGTGTGAATAGGTCTTAAACTGATATTGAAACCTTGGGCACTGAGCTGAAAAGGGAACATGCTGGTTAGATTTATGTCAACCTGTCACAAACTAGAGTCATCAAGAGGTGGGAACCTCATTTGAGAAAATGCCTCTATAAAATTGGATTGTAGGCAAGCCTGTAGGGCATCTTCTTAACTAGTGATTGATTGGAAAGGGTCGAGTCCATTGTGGGTAGTGCCATCCCTAGGTTGGTGGTCCTGGGTTCTATAAGAAAACAGGCTGAGAAAGCTATGGGGAAAAAGCCAGTATGCAACACCCATCCAATGGCTTCTGCATCCGCTCCTATCCTCCAGGTTCCTACCCTGACTTCCTTTGATGGTGTACAGTGATGTGGAAGTGTAAACTGAACCAAAGTGTTTTCTCCAAGTTGCTTTGGTCAGGGTTTTCATTACAGCAATAGAAACCCTACAGGGAGTAACAGTCATGCTTCCTTTATATAATTTTGTAAGAATTAACACATAGACATAGAGTGTTATAAGAGTACCTAACATATAGCAAATATTCAACAGATAATAGCTGTGATAAGCATCTATTTTAATCTTTACTTCCCTAGATCTCCACTCAGAATCATTTTATCAGTGAGGATTTGAGATCTAAATTTGCAATTCCTAACCTTATTTACTTGCCCTGCTTTTGGCCATGGCTCATCTTGTTATGTGATATATGTACTTATTCTTTGTTTACTGCTTGTGTCCCTAATCCCGTCTCGTCATCCCTAACTGGAATCTAAGCTCAGCATTCATCTGCTGCATTCACTTTAGCACTGTCAATATCTACAAGGGAATCAGAAGCACAGTAAGAGGATGAATGGGCATTATCCCGAGATGATAATGCTTCTTACTTACAAAATCTGAAAACAGGAGTCAGTTTATAATCTGGCTCTAGACAGTGCTCTCTAAGGCTAGGACCACATCTTATGTCTCCTCACATGACAGGACCTAGCAGACCAGACAGTGCTGTGAACAAATACATGAATGCGAGTGCTGCCTTTGTAGACTCTATCCTAACCCCTAAATAGGTGCTTCAGATTGCTTATCATTTATTTCATGGCCACCAAGGAGCTCCCCTTCATTGTCTTTGAAAAAACGGCAGAAAGGAAAAGTTCCTGAGTACTCTTCTCGCTGTGCGTAGTAATCACACCTAGTAGACCTTACTCCATCGATTTTTAACATTTTGCCCTTCCCAGCTCAACATCAGGGAGGTGAAGAAAATGTCACATTTGTTCTAAAAAGAAAACCCTAAATATTTTCAGCATGATCTCCATGAAGTATATACCTAGGAATGAGGCAAACACAGTAACACCCTCGAGTCTATGTGTACAGAAGCTTCCATTCTTGTGGTTTTGCCCTCATCTGTGTAAGCAGAGGGCTTTCTTTTACCTGGAAGTTTCAGAGACTCAGTCTGCAGGTGGAAAGAGACTTGTCTGTGATTCTCTGTGTCTGGTACACGACTCCTCCAGGACATTTCTTTATGGTGTGATTATTTGTCATATGTATAAACTGTCTACCAGATGGATATTCTCTGAGACAAGGAGTCATGTATTATCTTTTATCTGCCTTTGTGTTTTAAGTGTTTTGCGCCTTAACTTGTACCTTATAGGAGTTAAAAAAAATCAATCATTGCTGATTGTTCATTTCAAAGACCAGCAACATTTAAATACCATACACAATGTTCAAACATTTTCTTCTCTTTATTAATTTCAAAGAACCTAATGTTAGGAAAAGCTCATTTAGGATGTTTGATAAAGAACAAGCTAAATATGCAAATAAATTATTTGGGAGATTTTTTTTTCTTTTAAAAAATAGTCTCATTGTATTGTCCAGATTTGCTTTGAACTCACCAGGTAACTTACATTGACCTCAAACTTACGACCCCCCTGCCTCAGCCTCCCAACTTCTCCAATATCCTAACTATTGGGAGCTTTTATAAAGACTTTATCTTCCAGTTTCATCCTCAGCCTTCACTGCCTTAGAAAGCAATCTTAGATGGACAACTTTGTTACTTCTTACTCTTTGACTGCCAGTGATTATGTGATTTTAAACCCTCTACTGTAAACTACCTCAACCCTGGCAGCTGCAGTTCCTGGGAAGCCAGTGATTAGACCTCGTGGATGAACTCCGTCTCAGTCTAAAGAAACCTGAGGTAATGCCAAGTGACACCAGATTCACGCAGAGCTACGTGGGCAATGCTCATCTTGACACCCTTTTCAGATAAACTACCTAGAAAATGGTTTCTCTTCCTATGGTGTGAAGTCCATGAATCACTGAAACTTAAATTTCCATCTAACCTTCTTAAAGCAAAGAGTTCTTACAATATTACCTTGAACACGATATATCTGTTGCAGAATAAATGAATGCTTCTGGTCTCTTATAAAGGAAAACAGCAGAAGTTTTATGATTTGCTTAGGTATCAAAACCTATCACAAGAGGTCTAAAGAAAGTCAATTCAAAATGAAAATGTTTAAGTAAAATAATGAAGAGAAATGGCAGTTAAATTTCTGACTAATATATTAGAAATGACTTGAGAAATTAAAATAAAAGGGTTTCCAAAGAGAAAAGATATACATAAAGTGCTACCAGCGAATTTATAATAAAACAGAGAAAACTGCTGTCTAGACCACTACAAGGAGGAGGTTAAAGGTGGTGAGTACAAAGAAGAAATTCAGGTTTTAAAATTCCCACAATAATGGAGATACTTTCAACTCTATCTGGTTGCTCAGCATAAAAATGTCATGTGTGGGACTGGATCAACGTTGTAAAATGTTTATATCCTTTTATCTAAATAGTTCAAAGTCTGGAAACCCAGCTTGAGGAAATAATGTAGTTATTTTAGACATACTTTGTGTCATTATAAGAGTAAAACACTGAAAATAACCTAACTATCCAGTATTAGGAAAATTCTTGCTCAAGTCAATGGCAGAATCACACAGTGGGTATACAGTCATTAAATGCGGTGTTTATACATCACCATTGGACACTAGAAGACTGAAATAAGGTATGGGGAATGATGTTCTAAGCAAACAGAGACCAATACGATGCAGCAGCACCTATAATTCTATCACCTAAGACTGCAAGAGAAACAGGTCAACATAAAATGATGTTGATTCTCAGGAGGTTTTAACAATTGTAAAGCTGGTCACAGTGGTATGTACATATAACTCCTGCACCAGAGAGGCTAAGGCAGAAACAATGTGAATTCAAGGCTCGTCTGGGCTACATAGAAAATTATTGTCTCAACAAAACCAAACCAAATAATTATTAAAGATTATAAATTTATAATTATAAGTAATATTAGATAAATGAAATATACAAAGTAGCATCAAAGATCAGAGTGAGACATAGTCACAATACAATAATATCTGGAAACTTCATACTCCTCATTCAACATTGGAAAGTTTCATACAGAAAAAATCAATTAAAAAAAAGAAAGACTTGGAAGGTTGGATAGACAAATCAGCTATGAAAAGCATTGGCAGCTCCTTTAGAGAACCTGAGTTCAGTTTCCACATTCACATTGAGTGACTCCAGCTACAGGGAATCAAACATAGGTTGTACACACACAAACACACACCACATCCCCACATGAAAAATCTTAACACAGAACAAAACAAACAAACAACCAACAACATCAAAACATGAACTTGGACTATGCTTCATACCAAATTGACCTAATATGTTTACAGTGTCTTCTGTTCAAAAGCAACAGAATATATGTTCTTCTCAAACGTATACAAGGCATTCTTCTGAAGAAAGTGTATGATAGCTATAAAACAAGTAAAAGAAGCCTTTTCTGCTTATAATTTCTTTAACTCAAAATGAGTCACAGATTTGTAAAACCCACAAATATGTACAAATTAAACAAAATACTCATGAAATTATGGGTCAAAGAAGAAGTGAAAGCATATCAAAGCAAACATGGGAACACAGTAGGGCAAAATGACCAGATACAACCTGAGAGTGAAGCTCACAGCAATAAACCACACCAAGAGAGAAGAAAGCCCTCAAACACACAAGCTCAAGCTGTGGCTCAAGAAATGAGAAAAGGAACAAACCAAGGCAAACTAAGAGGAAGAAAAAAACTTAGACTAAGACATAAACAAAATAGAGGTTTTTAGAAAAACAATGGAAAAGATCAGAGATGTTAAAAGTTTGAGTTTTTGACAAGATAAAATCCACACAGCTTCTAGACTTATGAAGAAACAAAAGGAAATTTAAAAAGAATTCGGGAAGTAAGAGGGAACATAAAGCTGGCAGTAGGACTTCTCAGTAAGTAAAGGAGCTTAGCATAAAAGCCTGATAACCTGAGTTAGATCTCAGGAAGCCATGTTAAGGAGGAAGTTGCCCTTTGACCTCCTCATAGAACCTGTGGCACAGCAGTGTTCCAACACACACATCATATACACATAATTAATAATGATAATAATAAACTGATATCATTAGTAGCAATACTATGGAAATACAAAAAAAATTAAAGTAAACAACCAACCATGAGACTACTATGAACAAACTGAGTAACCTAGAAGGAATGGGTTAAGTTTTAAAAACATCAACTCACCAAGATGAAATAAGGAAAAAAACAGAGAATCTGAACAGAATACCAACCAAAGACACTTAGTAATAAGAAGCCTGCCATCAAAGTTCCACTCTAAATTCCACCAAACATTTACATAGAATACCAACTTCCCAAATCTTTTACTTGTCTTGAGACAGGGAATTGCTACAAAGACAGATAGCCTGGAATGCACACACTTCCAGCCTTAGCTTGTGAGAGTCATACAGGTTTCTGCTCCCATAGCTGGCAGTACTTCTAAACATTTTATGAGGCTAGTGATACCCTAAGAGTAAAGCCACTAAAGTCACTATAAGAAAACTATACAGCAATATTCCCAATGAACAGATAACAAAACTTCTATAAAAATACTAGCAAATTAAATTCGACAGCACATTTAAAAAAACATGATCAAATGAGATTGTTCTAAGGAAGCCAGGGTGGTCCACCATACAATAGTTTGTAAACATGATCCACTGCAAGAACAGAAGGGAAGAGCAACAGCAATAAACTCCCGCCCCACATGACTATCTCAACTGATACAGACAAAGAATTTGACAAGACTCAACATTCATTCATGGTAAAGCTTTCAAAATATATAAAAAGAAATATATATCAACATAATACAGGTCATATAAGACAAGCCCATAATGACATCACATTGAATAAAGGAAGGGTGACAATTATTTTCTCTAAGGTTAAGAAATAAGAAAATATGTTAAGGAAGAAAAGAATGCATGAGACATTTGTTTGCTGATGACGTGGTCTTACAATTAGAAAACCCCAAGTGTCCACAAAGGTTTTAAAATTGATTGATAAATCTAGTAAAGTTGTAGGTTGCTGATTATAAAATACAAATACAAACAAGCAAACCAGTAACATTTCTATATGCTAACAAACTACTCCAAAATAAAATTAAGAAGCCAATCCTATTTGTAATAGAACTAAATAAAACACTTGAGAGTGAAATTAACTAGGTGGAATATCTATATGCTAAAAAAGTATAAAATACTGAAGAACGATACTAAAACTCAAAAAGTGAAAAATCTCAATAAAATTGTTAAAAAAATTCTTTACTCAACCAGGTGGTGGTGGTGGCGGTGCAAGCCTTTAATCCCACCACTCAGGAGGCAGAGGCAGGTGGATCTCTGTGAATTCAAGGCCAGCCTGGTCTACAAGAGCTAGTTTCCAGGACAGGCTTCAAAGTTACAGAGAAACCCTGTCTTAAGACAGAAAAACAAACAAACAAACACAAAAGCCAACCAAACAAAAAAATTCTTTACTCAAAGTGACCAGCAGATTCCATGCAATTCCCATTAAAATTCCAATATCATTTTCTACAGAAGTAGAAAAACAGTCTACAGTTTATACAGAACCAGAAAAGATCTAAATTTCAAAGCAATTTTGAGCAAAATGCCCCAACCTGGAAGGCTCACATTCTCTGATTCAAAGTATATTAATAGTTATTGTAATTAGAATAACATGGTTTGGGCATAAAAACAGACACAATAACCAGTGAAATGAAAAGCTCCAAAATAAACAGAAGTATCTATGCCCTGATTTTCCAAGAACATCCAACAGAAAAAGAACAGTTTGTCTAATAAGAAACTATTAGGAAAACTGGATATTTACAGACAGAAAAAGAAAGATAGGTCCTTGTTAAAAACAAAAGAAACCTAACTTTAAATGTTTAAAAGAGAGGATGCCAGGAGTGTGAGCAGCAGTGTGGCAGGCTGTCCAGACCAGGCCGCTGAGGACGCTGGGAGGAGAAACCTGAGCAGCAGCGCTGAGGGTGCAAGGACAGCAGTGGCCTCCAGAAATTATCTGACCACAGGAGCCTCAGCCTCAGCCCTGCCTGCACCTGTAGGAGCGACCCTCTGAGCCTTGCACCTGTAGGTACCTGAAGAAACTAGATATCAAAAGGACAAATAATCCAACAGAAAAATGGGGTACAGACCTAAACAGAGAACTCTCAACAGAGGAATCTCAAATGTCTGAAAGACACTTAAGGAAATGCTCAACCTCCTTAGCCATCAGGAAAATGCAAATCAAAACGACTCTGAGATTCTATTTTATACCTGTAAGAATGGCCAAGATCAAAAACACTGATGACAACTTGTGCTGGAGAGGATGTGGGATAAGGGAAATACTCCTCCGTTGCTGGTGGGAGTGCAGACTGGTACAGCCACTTTGAAAATTAGTATGGTGATTTCTCAGAAAACTGGGAATCAATTTAACCTCAGGAACCAGCAATACCAATCTTGGGCATATACCTAAGAGATGCTCAATTATAATACCACAAGAACATTTGCTCAACTACGTTCATAAGCAGCATTATTCGTAATAGTCAGAAACTGGACACAACCTAGATGTCCCTTGACTGAAGAATGGATAAGGAAAATGTGGTACATTTACATAATGGAGTACTACTCCGTGGTAAAAAATAATGACATCTTGAAATTTGTGGGCAAATGGATGGATCTAGAAAACATCATACTGAGTGAGGTAACCCAGACCCAGAAAGACAATATAACATGCACTTACTCATAGGTGGCTTTTAGACATAAAGCAAAGAATAAGCAGCCTACAGTCCACAACCTCAGAAAACCTAGATAACAAAGAGAACTCTAAGAGAGACATAATACATGGATCTACACAGGAAGGAGAAAAAGACAAGATCTTCTGAGTAAATTTGGAGCATGGGGGGCAGGAAGGGAGGGTGAAAGGGGAGAGGGGAGGAAGGAGAGTGGGGGAAAATGTAGTAGCTCAATTAAAAACAATAAATAAAATAAAAATTTTAAATGTTTATAAGAGAATGCAGTGTAGGCTGGAAACTACACACTCCTGTAATGACATTGGGAAAAAGCTCCATGAAACTGGTTTGGGCAATGATGTCTTAGACAAGGGTCTAAAACCATGAGCAACAAAAACAGCAAGTAGGGTTCTTAAACCAAGATGCTCCTGCAAAGTAAACAACACACAGTAGAGGCAGCCCAACAACTGGGAAAACGTCCCCACGCCATGTACCTGATAAGGGGTTGATTTATAAACTATATATGGAAAAGAATATGAAGTGTTTAACATCTCTGAGCTCCAGGAAAATGCAAATTAAAACCATAATGAGAAGTCACCTCACACATTTCAGAATGTCTGTTAACAAAAAGACAAGGGCAACAGTGTCACTCCAGCTGTGGTACAAAGGACTCCTTGTACATTGTGGGGAGGGCATGAACAAGTACAACCTTAATGGATAAAGTTCTCTCAAAATTAAAAAAAAAATTACCATATAATCCAGCAATCCCATCACAGTGCATATATTCAAAATAACTGAAATTAGTATATAAATCTCTTTATTCTGATGCTCATTTCAGGAGCCAAGGTGCTTTCATGTCAGTAACCAAGATATGGAAGCACCTTAGATGCCCACAAGTGGACAAATAAAGAGAAATCCCTCTTTTCCTCCCTCCCTCCCTTCCTCCCTCCCTCCTTCTCTCTCACACCATATATATGCATATATACACACATATATATGTATATACACATACATAACTATATATCTCCTTTAAAAGGAAATTGTCATTTTGATCACATAGGAAAAAATTCAAGGGCATTACACTAATAAAGACAAATATTATATACCTTCAATCTTAAGTTGAATCCAGAACATTGGTTTTATGGAAACAAAAGGTATAAAGGTGGCCACTGAAATTAAGTCTGAGGGGCAGGGGAGAAGGGGGAAGGATGGGAAAGGGAGAGCTGGTGACCAAAGTTTCAGATGCAGGACTAACTGTTAGGCATCTGTGCACCTCAGGGTAACCCAGTTAATAACAATGTACACTTCAAAATAGCCAGAGCAGCTCTTTAATGGTTCCATCACACACACACACACACACACACACACACACACACACACACACACACACACGTTGGTGAGGTAATGGGTGTTAGTTTGACTCTTTCTATAACATATACATTGTATACATAGTTCTAAGCATTACATGGCTCCCCATAAGCAGATAGTTGTTAGTTATAAATAAATAAGGGAGCCTTTTAAGGGACCTAAAAAGATGGATCTAATGCTAAATATAAAGTTAAAAAGTTTAAATTATACAAATTCCTAACTATTAAAAAACAAAATAAATAACAAACAAATGAAAAAAAAACAAAAAGAAATGGTGGTGGTGGTGTACTTCTTTAATCCCAGCACTCGCGAGGCAGAGGCAGCCTGCCTGGTCTACATAGTGAGTTCTAGGATAGACAGAACTACACAAACCATCTCAAAAAAACTTTTTAAAAAAGTGCTAAGGCTGGGCTATAATCAGTTGGTAGAGTGCTTGCTTGGCATGGAAAAAGCCCATCCCTAGTAACACAGAAACTGGATGAGATGGCATAGGCTTGCAATTCTAGTACTCAGGAGATAGAAGCAAAACCCCAGAAATTCAAGGTCATCCTCAGTTACATACGGAGCTTGAGGCCAGCTCGGGACACACAAGATTCCATCTCAAAAATAAAACAAAAAATGTGATCATGCAAATTTCTGGGAGGAAAATACCATTATTTAAACAATAGCTATTACTGGTAATGGGATTGTGGGTAGTATTTTTCCTTTGTTTTTTGCATGTATGAACTTCCGTATTTTTTAATGGACATGAATTATTTTGCCAATCAAGGGAAGAAGTAAGTGATACATTCAAGAATAAGTCAAAGAAAAGACAAGATTAATATCCTTTCTTTAAACAAGTTACAAATTGAGTCTAGTGTTTTAAAATCGGTGAGCATGGTGAACTATTACTGCTTGCTTCTCTGGTATATCTAAATATTAAATTAAACAATGAACACTTTAATGTCTTGTGCTCAATAATCACTTAATGTATAGTTCTTATAATAATTTAGTCTCACATTTGGCTGATGAGTTTCCTGGCTATGTGCACTCAATGACTTACAGAAACAGCTATATTTTAAGCCTTCCTTACTCTAAATGCTTCTTTTTCCCATCCACAACTAAAAGAAAAAAGAAATCAAGCAGTATATTAAATAGGAAAACGATTAACTGCTAACAAAATGTTTACAAATTGTTTAAGTAAACAATTCAGCATTTACTGGGCTTATACCTCAGTAAGGAATTGCATCAAAAGTGTATATAATGTATTGAAGGGGACAGAAGTGTACAAGTATTTAGCCATACACCAACAACATGCAAACGAGGGATACAACCCACTCAAAGCTTAGGGGTGATTTCTGGAGGAGATGGTATCTGAGCAAAGCTAATACTACATGCTTCTCCCTTCCTCTACTTTCATATATACTTAAACGATCTTTTATTTATCTTATTGACCCAGATCTTATGAGTAGAAATTTCCAATGTGACTCAAGGCTTTGTCTATGTGTGTCTTAATACTCTGCTAATTCTACATGGGTGCTACTAGCACCATATTCTAATAAATAGGAATATTCCATTCCTAGAATGGGAGTTACTTAACAATACAGGGTATCATGACTGGACGGTGACCACCTATAAGCTAAGGAAAGGAACTTCAGAGTGAAATTGACCTCACTAACACCTTGATCTGGAATGTCCCAGTCTTCAGAACTGAGACATAAACTTCTGTCACTTAAGCCCCAGTCTATGAAATGTTGTTTACGGCAACTCTAGTATGTTAAAACAATTTTTGGTACTAACAAGTGTGGTAACGTGTTTAATCCCGACTGCTGATGATGCTACACAAATCAGTAGTCTAGCCCATTTTAGATTTTTTATTACACTATATCAGATATGGCTAATAAGGTATGACTTGATTATATTAATATTTGCACATATAGTATTTGGATTTTGGACCCTATTAGTTAACAACAAGAACCACAAGTTTTCAGAATTAAGGATTCTCTTTAACGAAAAGATAATTCCACTGCAGAACCACTAGTTGTTCTAACTTACTTTGTCTTTGCCTCCTTTAACAAAGAAGGGTCATCAGTGGCCAGATATACTCTTTTTTTATCCACTTGCATTCTGCGTGCGAGAAGTTGAAAATGTTCTTCAACGTGTACCATATATTCCTCGATGGGATGGAAGGCTGCTTCTGTTCCCACTTTGTCAGTGCGTCTGACATGGACTCTGGGGAGAAGTTGAGAGTGCACTGATAATGTACTGCTAACTCAATCAGTACCCCCAGTCATGGAGGCACCAGGGGCATAGTAAACCAATTTTTCATTTATTCTCACCTTAAAAATATAAAATCATTTCAAAATACTTCACAAATACTTTAATATAGTTGCACGTTATATAGGACAGGGCAATATGAAAATTAAGTAAGGTTTCGAGAAACACTTTCTTACAGAAAATTTGGCATATCCAAGAATATATGGGAACCTGGCATTAACAGATTTAAGTTTTGAGTTATTTGAGACCAAAATCCTAACAGGATTCACAACTTAAAGATACTCCTTGTAACATCCTGATGCCAAGGTTTATTAATTAATTTTCTCATTCATTTTACCCTGTAGAGCTACTACCTCTTCAGTTCACAGCATTTAAAGTCATCTAAGAAAACAGAAACTTATCTGAACTTTTCCTACAGTTTAAGACAGGAAAGCCTTTTAAAGATAATGGCTATTAAAAAAAAAGATATTGGCTATTTTATGTTCATGAAGCCATTACAGACTTTTTGTTACATTCTTTCAAACGTAAACAGAAACATCTCATTTTTTGTACTGAAGAAGAGTCACAATGTTATAAAGCAAGGGACACAGACTTACACTGTCTACAATGGCTAGGACACTGACTTCCCAGCATTCTCCTGCATCTTAGTGTTGCCAAAGACAAGGTTGTGTCTTGAATCTGGAGTGAGGGCTGTAGTACACTGGGTAACTGTGTCATCTTCACGCTATTGTTTTCTTTGCTTCCCAGTCCAGATGTAAATTTGAGCACAGGGATATCTATCCAGTAATATTTCCTTTCCTACATTCTTCTTAATCACTGCTTGTCTCAGGAAACTGAACTTGTTTCATGTGCTCTATACAAATGAAGTGGGGCAGGGAGAATTCACCACACTGAATTTCAAACAAGTTTCAGGAGATGAACACTAATATTCTGATTTCACTATGTACTTACTTTAGCTCTAACATTTAGAATAGGAGTCAGTAAGTACTCTACATATAAAGATTAAGAGAGGAAGAAAGATGTGGATGAGAAAATATGAAAATAAAACAAAAAAGCTTCATAAAAATGAGTGGAAGAAACAAAGGAAGAAGAGCATTTGAGACAAAAGGTACACAGCACATTTGCTCTGCTGCTGAGCGAACAAAGGGAGAACAGGCTCTTAAGTGTCAGAACCTTCATTCTTTGGTGGGACTAGGACTATTAGTCTATAAAAATTTACAGTGAAAAGTAAACATATACACTACTGCTATCTATTCCTGTTCAAGAGGGAAAACAGATTCTTACCCAATCACTGGATGTTTGAAGCCAAGCTTCTTGGTGGCTTCTTCTATTTCCTTTTCCAGCCAAGGTTGTGGACGAATCAAGTATTTGACAAACTGGGAGACCCACCACACTGCAGGATCACCATGGACTCTTAGGAGTCGATCTGCAAGGTCTTCTGGTACAGCCAGGGGTAAATAAGGAGGACGAGGATGAAGACTGTCTACAATGGGGAGCTCGACCACTTGAACATTTTTGTCCTTCACTTCACCTAACAGGACACCAAAACACACCGTCACTACATTGCACTCTCCATACACCTATCATGCAACAGAACTCAGAGTACTTGTACCTTGAGGGCAACTCTAAGGAAGTTTATGGTCTTCCACTTTACACAGGAAGTCAAGAAATCTACCTAAGGTACCAGAGAAAAAGTGAGAGAGCTGAACATGCCTCTCAAGTCCATGGTCTTTCTAAAAATTTCTATTGTGCTGTCCCATTATCAGTTTATACTTCAAGTTAGGGTGGTAACCAGCATCCAAGGTATGTTACAGCCATACGGTTGACAGATACAATCAGCCTCCAAGTTCATGGTTTTTGTTTGTTTGTTTTGTTATTACAGCTTTGGAATTATACAGTAAGTGCCTCCAACTTCTAGTTTGCATTTCTTTTGTAACAGACACTAGAAATAACAAAGGATTACAATTATAAATCAAGCCACCTGTATCTTTTGTAGAAAAACAATAAACAAAAAATATTTTTGTACTATATATCCAATTATGATAACAAAAACTTGTTCCTTATTTACCTCAACAGTAAAGTTCACAGATTAGATAATCATTATTATAGATGATGACTGATTTTGGAATTCATCTTGAATTCATCATTGTTATTTCTGTCCTACTAAATTTATAATGTAAGGATAAAAAATAAACCACAACTGACAGACAACACCCTCAGAGTTTACACATTAAAGATCACCCAGTAATAACTAGAAGGCCAAAATATTACACAGAAAAAATTATACTGAGTTACAATTTTAATAACAGAAAATGAGCATAAATATATAAAATAAGTCCAGTTAAGAAGTAGTCATAATCATGGTACAATTAAGGAAACAATATACTTGTAAAAAAGAAAGCCTACAACATGTTGAAACAGTATGAAACATAGTCTATTTCTGTATATATGTATGTATATTTATTAGATTATAGTATTTATTACATTATATATAATTTACTATATATAAAGTAAAATGTTCTAAAATAAATTATCTGAAACACAGCTAGTAAAGCTAACTGCATAGGTATTTTAAAATCAGTTTAGTATAGCTAAGAATTAGTGTCCTGGTAATATTCTACTTTTCTGTTATGTAAAATCATTTCAAGATTTTAAGAACAAAGTCTCTAAAACATGACATTTGTAGTATGACTGCATGAATAGTAATAAACAATTTAGCATCAGCATTGTGGTCCATCTAGTATGCAGCAAAGAAAGACCTGGGCATCTTTTTAAGAAGAGGAATACAGTTTAGAGTGTGAGGGGAAAAAATGAGATGCAATTTAAATTAAGCTGTACCAGTCTCCCCTAAGACAAATATGTCATTGTGCTTTCCCAGATATGGAAGTGATCAGAGGTAAGATACAAATAAAAAAAACTATACAGAATCAAGGACAAGGGGAAAGGTGGTTATTCTTAATAAAAACAAACAGAGAAAGGATGGAAGTCCCAGTGCTGGGCATAGTGAATGCTTATAATTTCAGCATTTAAGAGGTTGGAAGAGGGGATCCTGAGTCGGCATGGGCTATATAGTAAAATGTCTTTAAATGGCATCGTCACTGGGCTTAATGGAAGAAAAAAAGAAAAAAGAAAATAAAAGCAGTCATACCCAGTCTCATACATAACCATAAACATAATATATACACACACAAGAGCAGAATTAGTAGGGCTGTCCTTTGTTACTTCTTCCTAACAAGATTATTCAAAAATGCTCAGCCTAAGTAGCTCAAAATTCACTAAGAAGAACACATTATCCCTGAAAGCACCAACTCCTCAATGTCTTTATCGCTAGTCCTACTGACAACTTTTAGATTAGAATGAAAACTGTATCCACATCTTCCAGCTAGAGAAGTACAGTCTTGTTGATTCTTTGTTCTTACCTTCATTAATTCATTTACTTGTCAAATACTTGTGGAATTATATTCAAATATTTGAGGAACATTGCAAAACAAAAACTGTAGTTGTTAGAATAGAAAATGATGACATGCTTCACCAAGCAAAAACTACAAGATTCTAGTCGAAACCTCACTTAAACCGGACTGTTTGCGGTATAAGAAAAATAAATAAAACATCATCACTAGCAAGTGTGTTTTCACAAAGATTCTAGCAAAATATCAAAAAAGGTATTTCTACTTACAACTAGTAAGGATTAAAACTTCACTTTCCTCAGTAATTACACACACACATGCATGTGCACACACACACTTTAAAATACTAAGTGAATGAATTTTATAGATGCTAGCAATAATGATAAATCTACTGAAATTCAAGTCATGCTACTAAATTTTATGTTGGTATTGTTTACTCAAAGTTCTAAGCCCAACCAGGTTTCTGTTAGAGGGAGATTATTAGAAAGGGTTTATTTGTGAATTATGTTTTAAAGGGCGAGAAATGATTTCTCTCTGCATTATATGTAATCTAGCTAAGTGTAGGCTGCATGTAAATGGTATGTAATCAAATACAAGGGGCGCAAGCATCCATGGATGTGAGGGCTTTGGTATCTCCAGCAGCCCATCAGTACCAAGGGGACTGTATATACTGCCAACCGTGGTCATCTAGCAATATATTACTAAAGTTCCTTCTTTCAATGTAAATGAAACTTTGCCCTCTTTCATCA
This sequence comes from Bramus lutescens, assembly GCA_001685075.1. Classification (NCBI taxonomy): domain Eukaryota; kingdom Metazoa; phylum Chordata; class Mammalia; order Rodentia; family Cricetidae; genus Bramus; species Bramus lutescens. Next base: position 57,733 of record LOEQ01002097.1, on the reverse strand, counting down.
ACAGCTGTCCTTCCTTCTTCCCTCAGTTCCTAGACACCATCTTCTGTTGTCTCTATGAGATCAGGTTTTTTTTTTTTTTCAGATTCTACATGTATACATGAGATCATTCAGTATCTTTTTATTTCTGGATTATTTCAGTGTAAGAATTAATAAATTCAATAAAGTTGTAGAAATTAGTAACATTTTAAAATAATCCTATTTGTGATAGCACAAAACCTTTAAATACTTAGAGTAAATTTAGACAACATGATGAAAAATCAAATTACTGAAAATGATAAAACAATAATGAAAGAAACTGAAGACACAAGTAGATGAAATGATAACCAAAGTATATAGGCTAAAAAAATGTTAAAATATTCATAATACCCAAGGTGATCTATAGCAATGTATTCCATATCTTAAATTCTAAAGTCATTTTTCAAAGAAACAAAAAAAATTTTGTATGCAACTGTACAAATACTCTACACAGCCAACGTGATCATCAAAAAGAAGGGGCAGGAGCTGGAGACCTTACAGTTGGACTCATAGAGGACTGCAATGCTTTTGTAATCAAAGCAGAATGGTGCTGGCAGAAAAACAGACACAGTGACCAACTCAAGGTAATAAGAGCATACACAGGTATCTACTTTGTAAATGGTATTAAGAAAAATAGATATTAACGCACAGGAAAATGAAAATGGACTTACATGCCATAAACACAAATGGGCTCAAAATGGATTAAGACAAACATAAAATCAGAAACAATAAAGCTACAAAAAACAAAACAAAACAAAAACAGGAAAAGCTCCGCAACATTGGATCAGGCAATGATTTAATGGATGAGATTTCCAAACCACAGGTAACAAAACCAAAACCACACAAGTGGGACTATAGCAAACTAAAATGCTTCTGCACAGCAAAGCAAACAACTCAGTGAAGAGACAACGCAAAAATCAAGAAAAATGTTTGCAAACCATACAACTGATAACGGGCTAATCTCTAAAATACACAGAATTCAAACACTAAAAAGAGCAAAAACAATCTGATTTTTTAAAATAGGCAATGAATATAAGTCATCATTTCTAAAAAATGAAGTATAAATGGGAAACTATAAGGAAAAATGTTCAACATCTCTGATCAACAATAAAGCCCAAATCAAAAAAAACTGTTAGGATAGTTGTCAACAAAAACACAGAGGATGATGAATGGACTGTCAAAGCTGTGGTGACAAAGGAGTGTTTGTGCACAGGGGTGTAGATCAGTGAGTGAGCATTTTGAAGTAACATTTAAAATAGAAATTATTTGAGAACAGAGCCTCTGATCAATCTGTTGAGACTTGACTACTAGCAAGAGGATGTTCTATGTAGATGATCCACACAGAAGTTGACAATACTACTCACTTGTGATCAATCAGCATCAACTAGCCTGTGCTTTATATAATGGACTGCTTAGTCCAACCCAAACCGACAATGATCATTAATGTTTAACTGACTCATTTAAGCCTGTCTTTCTACTATGGTCTTAATTGTTAAGATCTAAATAGGGGATAGCTCTATGACACTGGTTGAGGCAATGAATCTGACACTGAAATCCTAACCCTCAATATTAGTATCCTTATAAAAGAAACCCAGTTTATGCAGCTTGTTTATCCCTTCCATTATGTGAGCACATGGCAAAAAGATACTGCCTTAGTTACTTTTCTGTTGCTGTGAGGAGACACCATGACCAAGGCAATTTACAAAAGAAACTGTTCAATTTACAATGCCAGAGGGTTTGAGTCTATGATGCCAATGGAAAGGATAGTGGCAGAAACAGCTGAGAGCTCACATTTGGGACTGCAAGCAGGTAGCAGAGAGCGCAACGGGAATGGTATGTGGCTTTTGAAACCTCAAAGCCCATTCCCACTGACATACCTCCTCCAATGAGGCCGCATCTCCTGATCCTTGCCAAGCAGGCCTACCAACTGGGGACCAAGTGTTCGAACCTGAGTCTATGGGGCCCATTCTCATTCAAGCAGAACTTCGCCTGACAAAGTGTCTACAAGTACCTTGATTTTAGATTTTGTAGTCTCCAAGAGGGTGAGAAGTTAAGATTTTGTTGCTTTAGTTCCACCAAGTCTTACAGTACTTTGCTTCAGCAGCAGACTATGATATACCTCTTATTAAGGTCCCTGTTTTATGAGGGCATTCTTCTGTTAAGGACAGAAACTACTTACAGACTTCTTAGTGCACTTACTTCCCTCTTCTGGAAGCATGCCTCTTTGAAAGGGATATACTTCATGGCCAGCCTCTGCAGAAAAACTTAAGCAGTTTAACGTATACCATGAATGAATAGGTTCTGATGTTAAGGGTAGAGGATTTGGGATGCCAGGTATAAAAGCTAAATCATAGATTAGCAAAATTTAGGAGGGGATATTTTCTTTTTAAGTACAATATGTAGGCTGGGTGGCAGTGGTGCACGCCTTTAATCACAGCACTTGGGAGGCAGAGACAGGTGAGTTCAGGGCCAGTCTGAACTACAGAGTGAGTTCCAGGACAGCCAGGGCTATACAGAGAGACTCCGTGTCTAAACACTCCCCATTACAATATGTTTATTAATTATTTGAGAACTTTATATGATAAATTTTGATCATATTCATCCCCACTCCCCATAACTCCTCCTATAACCAGTCCTCACCTCCACGCCCCCTTTCAACTTTGTATCCTCTTTTTTTATTTTTTAAAATAACCTGCCAAGTCCAATTTGTGCTGCCCATGTACTCATGAGTACTCATGGAGACATCAGGCGGAAAGTGGTGAACCTACCAGGTGCCACATCCTTAAGGAAAATTGATTGTAAGAGTCAGAACAGCAGGATGTCTGCTGTGAAGCAGTATCTCTTAGAGATGGCTGCATAAACAAGACCTGAACAATGACAATATCAACAGATATGTCAACATGAAAGGAGAAAAATCTCATATGGTCCCATCCTTACACAAAGAACTATAGGAAACTAGTTAATGGCCAAAGAGGGAGAATTAGCTGCTCTTAATTATGAGCCTAATTGGCTATCTAATACAAACTATCAGCCTTTAAACCATAGACAAACATACAACAAAAATGGGCTCATCAGGTTTTTTCTAGATCTCTCTCTCTCCGTGTGTGTGTGTGTGTGTATGCAAAGAAAAAAAGGATATCAATTTGAGAAGGGATATGCAAAGAGTTAGAGGGAGGGGCTAGAGGAAGGAAAGAGAAGGGGGAAATGTTTACATTTTAATTAAAAATGTATTTTTGAAAGCACTGTTTCATTCCCCCTTTCTCAATAAACATTTTCTGAACCACTACTTCTCCCCCCAAAAAAAGAAAAGAAAAAGAAAACAGACTCTTCCCTTCCTCAGAAGCTATCAATAACCCTCAATTAGGGGTGGAGATGTGTGAGCCCCTCCCCCTCCATGCTAGTACATTGACTGTCTTGACCTTGTCCAGGTGACCACAGCTGCTGTGAGTTCCTGAGTACCATGGGCCTGTCATATCCAAAAGACATTGTTTTGGTTATGTCTGGTCCTCCCAGACCTCTGGCTCTTACAATATTTTTCTGATATATNATATTTAGTAAACTTGTATGTTCCCACATGGCTTTTTCAAACACCCTTACTGTTAATTACACACACCCCACCCCTCATCAGGAGGGGAGTTTTTCTTCAGTCATAACTCCTAAAACTGAGAATGGCCAAGACAAATCTTCAGAAGACTTGAGGAAAACATGGGATATATATTTTGCTTGAGGGAAAGAGATTATCAACACCTTTTCAGTGGTTAGTGGTTCAGTCTTTTTAGATTCAAGCCTTAAGAAGAAGTCTCTTTTACTGCCTCTAAAGACAGACAGACAAAGTGAGGTTTTCATATTCCCTTCCTATCACCAGCAATGAGAGATTCAGCTTAATGCCACTGGCTGTAATACCTGAGGAGTTCTCCTTCAAGGATCTCCACTCAGGTCTTGTCCAGATCTTGACTTATATAGCATAAAAGCATTTTTAAGATGAGTCAGTGTGAAGCAAATTCAAGTGTAATAAGTAAGAATAAGTGATAGCACATTCTGAGATTTAAGAGATCCTAAGAATATTATTACCTATGGCTTTTGAAGTTACAGTATTTTACAGCCAGGTTCAAAGATGATGTGAAGTTTAAAAATTAAGTAAAAGCATATAAGCTTGTTTACTTCATTTTCTATTCTTGAAGATTTCCCTCTGTAATGAAACTGTAAAGAGGTACATTGTTCTTAAAGATGAGAGAGTTGTGCTGATAATGATAAACTCAAAAATCGCATGCAGTTTGGTCATAAGCAAATCATGGTTCACTTGCTGTTTTAACACTCTTGAGATGTCTCTTAGAAAAAAAAATGAGTCTTTATATAGGCACCTTCTTGGTGACTCTCCCCACAACCCACCCAGTTTTGTAAAAATTCTTAGCCAGTGACAAACATGCACAGATCTGGGGATTGAGGGATGCCTTTTCCTCCTCATGCCACAGTAACGTTCCCTCAGTTTCTATCCTGCCTCATTTGTAGGAGTTACTTTGAATGGCATAGCTGTTAGATGCCATCACAGACTTCCTGCATTTTAGTCTGGAATAGGGAGAATGAAGGAAAATGCATTGAGGCAAATGTCAATTTACATGAGACCTGGACTCTAACACACAGTTATCAAGAGTAGAAATGTTGCAATCACAAACATTAATGTTTAATCCATTATCATTTAACAGGTATGTGATTCAAATAATACATATTTAACTTTATTTTAGTTTCTTCATCTAGAAAATGGTATTAGTAATACTACCTACTTATCTGTAAATTAGGACAGTAATAGTTATTATTATCCATGAAATATTATAAGTTGTTTTAAGTAAATGGGATTCAGTACATAGGAATCTAAGCACTATGGACTGGAGAGATGGCTTAGTAAGTAAAGTGCTTCCTGGGCAAATATGAGAACCCAAGTTCAGATACCCAGGACCCAGGTAAAAAGCTTTGCAGAGCACACACCTATAGTACTGGGGAGGAAGATCCATAAGGAAAGGAAAGGAAAGAGGAAAGGAAAGGAAAAGAAAAAAGAAAAAAGATGGAGAACCATTGAGGAAGGTGTCTGATACTGGCCTCTGGTTGGTACATGCAGGATTCCCTCACACACAAGAAAGCTAAACACAATACTAAATGTAGAGTCGTTCTTAAAACGTTATTTATCTTTGAGTCAATTCGGCTGAAAAATTCTCAAGAAGCAACTACAGTTTGTTCCGGAAGAGATGACGTGCCAAAATATAGCCTCTGAAAAATACATGGCGGTGCTCTCATTTCAGTGACTGCTTTATACCCAACACGTGTCTTATTCATGCTGTTTACCATAGACAATAAAAAATATGCAGCTTTCATCCTTTCCAAGTATTTCAACAATGATCAAACTAAACAGCAGGGACTCCAGCTATTTAGATGTTAGGAAATTTGATGCTGCTACCCAACTTGACCAAAACTCTGCTCTGCCCAGAAAAGGCTAGTTAAGCCACTGAGAAATCCTGTCCATATTTCAGTAACTGTTTTTTTTTTTAACGTTTAACTTATGTTTACAAAGACTAGATTTCTGGGATTTACATTTTCTTCAAGAGTATATGTTCAAATATGACAAATTAAATTCTTACTAAACTAAGACTTGACAGAGAAGTCAAGAATAAAAGGAGATTAAGAGTGAACACTAACTAGCTATGGTGAGACGTCTACCTGTACAGAGAACTCTTAAAAATATTTTTATTTGAATAAAAATATGGTTGTTTACAAAAATAAATAAAACCCAAAAAGTATAAGGTCTATTCTTTGGCATTTTAACAATGACAGTATAAATATTTATATTCTGGTTTAATGACAGAGATCCTGTCTCATTTAAAATACAGAAGATAAGCTATTAACAAGTCAACACCTGGCTACTTTTGTTTTCCAACCACGTCAGTGGATAGAAATTAGTTTTTGAACAAAAGTAAGACGCTGTCACTTGCCATATGAATTCTATCTCTGCTCTACTTAGGCAACTCATAAGACTATTGCTACTGACAGTATGAAGGCTTCAACCAATTGAGGGAAAAGCTCTAAATTCAATCACATGAAACACAGTACCGCGTTGGCAACATTCTAAAGACAGCACATCACACCCTGAGAATGACTGAGCCGCATTCTGATGAGGTGCTCTCTGCATTTACTAGTAACAGAAACACCTTGAAAGACAACTGAACTCCAGACCTCCGTGTCATTCTGGACTGGAGACTAAAAGAACAGCTGACAGAAAACATGTTCTATCTTGGGGGTTTAGAATTAGGTGGACAGGACAATGTCAAAAGAAAAAGGCCAAGGAGGTCTGTCAGGCCATGAAGGCTCCCGAGGTCATTCTGAATTTCTGAAATAAATTTGCTAATTCTTTAGATACACAGAAAGATATAGACTATATCTCTACATATCATTGCCCAAAGGTGGCTAGCCTATAGGCTGCTTATAAAATGGATACTGCCAGGCTAATGAGATGGCTCAATGGGTAAAGGAACGTGCCACCCAGCCTGAGTACTTGAGTTTTAATTCCAGAACTCACATGGTAGAAAATGGTAGAAGGGGAGACTGACTTCTGTAAGCTGACCTCTGATCTCCACACTCATGTAATGGCACAAGTGAGCTGTGGCACATGCATGATGATGGCGTGTTTGTGTATACACTAGATAAATAATTAAATAAACAAATACAACAAAAAATTTTAAAAGGATGCTGCCAACAGTCTTTAATTTCTTTCATTGCTTGTAAAACCTTAAGTTCACAGACATAAATTTAGAGAAGGTTTTGGTTGGTTTTTCTATTTTTTTTTTTTGGTAAGTTAATACTCTCCCTTAATTTGATTCTTCCCACCCCATGGATCCCAGAGACCCTAAAGCAGCTTCTCTCATTGGTAGGACAAGAAAATAGAGGAACAGGTACTTGGGAGGACAAGGCTCTTTTTTCATTAAATGTATCAGAGTCAAATTCCAACCTTTCTTTTTTCATAGAAAGTTACACTTCATTCCTTTACTATCTGTTATATTTCGATGCAGTGCACAGCCACAGGAAAGGACCCAAAGGTAACTGACTTCTTTGAACTCACTGGAAAAGGTGACTAGAGTAAGCAGGTAAACCATCAGCATTTCAGTGTGGCACTGTAGGTTGGGGAGCTGAATTTCCTTTTGCTGTGTGGGAATTCCAAGATTAATATACTTGGAGAATTGGCAATGAGATGTATTGTGATGGATTTAAGTCATTTGTAATTTTTGTGCTGCATTATCTCCTGATTATATTGACTCATATTGTTGAATTTTAGACCTAATGATAGGATAAAGGCCAATCCTAGTACCCTAAGACTCAAGAATCATAACTAGAGTGGCTGCTGATAACTCCACTGAGTTTGTCTTGAAAGCATAAAGGTCTGAGTTTAATCTTGTAATCCTAGTACTAGGGAGAGAGGGGCAGGCAGATTACTGGGATTTGCTGGCCTTCCAGCCTAATCTATGAGATGAGCACCAGTCTAGGGTTAGCTACATTCTAACTTACACACACACACACACACACACACACACACACACACACACACACAGAATTTTAACTAGAAATTCTAAGCACACTATAAGAGAAGGAAACAAAAATACATGTTACCAGGCAGTGGTGGTGCACACCTTTAGTCACAGAACTTGGGAGGCAGAGGCAGGTGGGTCTCTGTGAGTTCAAGTCCAGCCTGGTCTACAGAGTGAGTTCCAGGACAGCCAGAGATACACAGAGAAACCCTCTCTTGAAAATTAAATACATAAGTGAATGAAGGAATGTAAACAAACCAAAAATGTATGTTTAGAAAGGAAATAATAATAAAATCAGGCAAGAATTCTGTGGCATAGACCAGAGGATAACTTGGCACAGCACTGTGCATCTTAGCCTGCTGAAACAAAGACTTCAGAGTACCAGTAACTTCAGCCATTGCCTTCATCTTAGACTCCTTGTCATGTCCCAGCTGCCTCTGCTTCCATTGTGAGAACAGGCTGAGATGGTGGCCATGACCTCCTGTACTGACTACAACTGCTACTGTCACCACTGACATTGACATGGTATAAATCACCCACTTTCCCTGAGTTAAGTAACACCCAGACAGAGAGCTAACATGTTACAACAGAGCAGTAAACTGTGTCATAGTTGGGACAAATTCTGCAAAGATGTTCCTCTAGAGGTAAGCACCTTTTCTGTTTACCTGGTGAAGGACAGGGGATATCCACACAAGAATTAAAAAAAAAGATACCAAGCAAAATAAACAAAACCTTAACTAGCAGATTAGAAGGCAGAAGAAGGATGAAGACACATGGAGAAAACAGGGCAAACAAGGCATGTCTGGTACTGTGGGAAGCAGGTCTTGGTTTGTTGCTGCTTTAAAATTTATGGGATGATTGCAATTATAGTAACTTGATAATTATATTTCTCATGAAATTTCTAATTAGACTAAATACATGGGGCCCTGTCAGCAAGAACTTTAGAGCCTGGGCAAGGAAGGACTTTCATTCCCTCCATGGCCATTATTTTTCACTCTTTACAGCTGTTAGACCTGGTGTACTTAACTATCAGCAGGCTATGAAGTCTTAGCTAGCTTATTTCAAAGCCACATGTCAATATTTCTACCTTCATCTCAATCATAAGATAACAGCTAGTTCTCTCCAAATGTTTTGTTCCTTCTCAAACACGTAATTCCTTCTTTCTTATCTCAGCAACTTCCACAACACAAATGCTTAATTGAAGGAATGAATGATTTTAATCATATATAAGCAGTGTATTTAACAGGGCCCCCACAGTCTGATGCAGGAAACAATCATTTGGTTATCAGTGAGTCTACAATCAGCATCACAATCTCAGAGTTACATGTATAATTTGAGGTTTGTGAATGTTACCAGGTTTCCAATTTTTAAGATGTAAAACAGTCAATACTGTTCAGGCTCTGCCTTTCAATCTTTACCAGTTTGTAGATAACATTCAACACCTTGAATGCTTAGAAAAGTGTATACAGTACTTACAAAGATACCTACATATCTCTGGCCTTCTCATAACTTACATACTTTAGGAAATAGCAATCCTGCCTTAGGTCATTCAAGAATTTCATTAATAGATGCTATCTACATGGCACATGACAGGAAAAGGCATCACTTTTGTTATGCCAATGTATATTTTCTAGAGAGCTGGACACAATTCCCTGGGGGGGGGGAATCACCCTTAGGAGTGATAAACACTGTAGAGAATATAGTTTAATTTACTAAATAGTATCAGATGCTATGATTAGTTTTTACATGAAGCACAGAGCCAGAAGAAATTACTCTGCTCATGCTTTTGCAAAAACATTACCTGCATACAGAATTTTCTAAGCATCACAGTGGGTTTTAACTTGAAGTTTATAATGAAATTCACTTAGAAGAATCTTACTTTGAGTATTTCTTATAGCATAACATAAAACATAAAAATAAATGAAGCATTTCATTTAAAACTTATTTTCAAATTCCTTTTATTACTATTTGTGATCTTTATATCATTATAACAAAACATACTGTACTTTTTTCAGTTCCAGATAATTTTCATGAATTATAATAACTCAATCTGCACATAAGAGTCCTCCGTACTCCTTAACAGTGTCTGCCTAGTAGAGTTTTAGCAAGACTCACCTACGTGAGGGAAATGAAAGATACAACTAAGGCTCACTAAGGTCTAAGAAATTGCTTTAGAATGTACTTCTTCCCCATACTATCACATCAATAGGACTGAGGAATAGTAACGCAGAACTAGAGCTAAAAGAGTTGCCCTTAAAGGAGTCTAAGAAAGTTTAGGGCAACAGATTACTAAAGAAAATTTCTGCATATGAGTCCACAGCTGAGTCTACAGTGGACATTAAACACAGCTTGACTATCAAATAAACATAAAACCTTATGCTAAATGTTCATTTCCTTCAGTTCCTTTTTATTCAGCTCCATGATACCTGGCTTTCAGTAAAATCCCATGCTAAAGAGTATAAAACCAATATAGTCTGAGAGACAAAAATACCCCACCAGAACCTAACTCAGACATGGCAGAGATTTTTGGAAAAGTCTGTTTAGAAATTTAAAAATAACTATGATTAATATCTTAAGAACTTTAATGAAAAAAGGGGCAACTTGCAGGAGCAGATGAGTAGCATAGATGGAGATTAAAAACTCTGAAAAAATGAAAACGCAGCGCCAGCACACAAAAACGTTATAACTCAATTGGCAGAAACTCTGAATGGCCTCGTCAGATCAGACAGGATGAAACAGGACCCAGTAAAAAAATCAGTAAGCTTAAAAATATGATAATACACTTACAAAACTGAAAGGAAAGAATGAAAAGATGCAACAGGATTTTAAGAAATAGTTGAGGCATGGTAACAGATGCCTGTGACCCCAGAATTTGGGAGCTTGACAGGAAGACTATGAATTTGAGGCCAGTGTGACTTGCCAAGAACTCTACCTTTCCAATAAATTTGTTCAGAAAGTGCAATGGATAATAATAATGTTACAAGGGTTGGGAGAAAAGAAATGGGAATACTCTGATTATAAACTGATAGTGACAGCCATGGATATATATATATATTTGAAAGAACCTAGATTAGTTATAAACATATATTACAAACTGTGGAGGACTGCTAAAAAAAGGTTATAACTGATAAGCTAAAACAAAAGAAAAAATTAATCTTTACACAAAAACAAGGCAGAAAAACAGAAAAATTTAAAATGCAATGAAGAACTAGGGCCACAAATAGAAACACAGTACAGACTCTATCACACTATCTTATGGATTCAGCTTGCCATTGACTATGGCCATTTTGATTTATAACTGCTATATTTGCTCCTGAGGAATTCTGGTCTGTTTTCTATGCATAGTTTTCCCAGCACATTAGCCACAGACAAAGTCTTCAGAGTAGTACAGGGGTTCTGATGATTATACTCTGGAACCAGGAATGTTCCTGACTCTTTGAAATAAAACAGGTACATTCTGACTTGGATGAAGTCATCTTTGCCCTGATATATCTATCCCTATATTTCTTATTTCTGACTACATCATGGAGATCCACCTAATCCTGCTACCACCCAGGGCCATGCATCTGTCAATACTCATACAATCTTGAATCTATCTTCAGTCTCATGGTATCTGGGGCTGGTTCTCATACATTAAGCCTAAGTTGTTCTGGAAAACCAAACATGTCAAAAATCACTTTAAGTGTCAGTAGTTTAAAATATACCAATTTAAAAGACAGAGATTATCCAACTTTATTTTTTTTTTTAAAGAAAAGAATGAGGAGAAAAACTCAACTACATGTTGTCTACAAGAAACTCATTTCAGATATGAAGACATATTTGCTAAAATTAAAGGGATGAACTACTCCCAAATTATGCTAACATCAATTGAAAGAAAGCTGAAGTAGTTCTTTGAATTTCAGGCAAAATAAATATCAAAGCAAGGAAAATAACGAGCAATAAGATGGGAAGAAAAATTATAAAATGAGAGGGTTGACTCCCAAGAAGACATACTTTCTTTAAAATATGTGTCCCTAAAAGCAGTATGACAGAATATTTGAGTTACAAACTGATAAGAACTGAAAGGAAACAAATATTATTATATTATATACTTGTAGAACCACCAGGCAGAGGAACTGAGTAAATATAAACTGGAACTGAGCTGACATTTCCAGGATAGTTTACACAGACTGTAGAATACACACTCTTCTCAAGTTCACAGGAGATTTCACCAAGAAGAACCACATTCTGAATGTAGAACACATTTTAACAAATTTAAGAGAATGGGCAACATACTAAGTGTGACCTCAGACCATAATACAATTAAACTAGAAATCAACAAAAGATAGTGATAACCTGCGTTCCTTATAACACAAGGATGAAAGAAGTCTCCAATCAAAAAAGCACTTTAACCAAAATATCAAAATGTGGGATACAGCAAATGTAACACTGAAAGGGAAATTCATAGCAATGAAGACATACCAAAAAGGAAGGCAGATATACAACCAGTCATCTGAGCTTCTACCCACTGAACAAAGCCAGTCCCAAGTACTGCAGTATGGACCTGGAATGCCCTCAAAGGCTGAGGTGTTAAATCTTTGGTCCCCAGTTAGTGGTGGTGCAATTGGGAGGCAGAAGATAATACACTTGTACACTGTAAAGATTTGTCACTTGGGCTGGAGAGATGGCTCAGAGGTTAAGAGCATCGCCTGCTCTTCCAAAGGT
>LOEQ01002097.1:20752-40311 GCA_001685075.1 Bramus lutescens | reverse complement strand
ATTCAACTTCACTCTGCATGTCGTGTCTATCCATGTCTCTGTCTCCTGCCCACCATCACCGCTCAGGCCACTGCTCTGGGACTGGCTTTTGTCCACATAGTGGTCTGTGGCCTCTGCTCATCATTTGGTATCCTGCTGTTAAGTAGTGATAGCATAGAAATGAATCAGACAAAACAAGGAAAAATAACTTTTTTGGATATTTATTCAGTTTAAATTATATACAATCATAACATTTTTAATTAATGTGGGAGATATCTGAATATATTGTTCTTAGTGTTCTATGTAATGACTACAGAGAAAAAACAAATTATTCCACTTGGTATTGACAGAAAAAAACTGTTCAAATCTCTTAATTTAACTGGTATGCTCTTAGGCAGACGGTGAAACTATGTCTCATAATTCTCCTGACAAGAGACTGAAAAATGACAATGTCTATTTCTTCTTCCTGTAGAAGCTGAACTACAGAAAGGAGGAATGACAGGTGCAGAAGCAATGGTCTGTAAAAATGATTGAACAGCCTTTCTGTGTCATTTATTCATGAGCCTTAATATAAAATAATAATCGATTAGCTTAAGTTGAACTAAATAAACATAACTTGGTAACAACATACTATATTTTAGCAAAAAATAAAACCCACCATCTTTAAAATGCTAATTTGCTCTCATCAACAGCAAATAATTCTATCAAAATACAGCTGTGTGAAACCACTCCTTTGTCTAGTATGTTTGTGAAGTGACGTGACTAGATAAAAGTTTCAGGGTGGAATTTAGTCACAACTCAAAAAGGCTGCAGTCAAATATTCCTAGAATGAGCCTTTTCGTTCATTTCTTCAATCATCTCAGCATGTCCTTAAGACCAAGAGGGACTTCATTTCAACAACACAGAGCAGCAACACACTCTTTTAAAAATGCTAAGGCAAAATTATTAATTTATGAACATTTTTATATGGATCGGTGGCTACTAATGTTTTTATAACACAACATACATACTTTGGCTACTAAAACAAGGAATAAGTGTTGATAAGTAGTTATGGGCACATTACAATCACTATAGTATTCATCTGTGTGAAAAACAACTGAAAATGCTAAATATATATTTGAATCAACGTTAAACAAAATATCTACCCAAACAGAAAACAGAAAAAATTGCAATCTATCACTAATAATATTCTTTTCAAGCTGAGAAAAAATGTTCAATGAATGGATTTCACTTAATGAGAAACATTTAATTTAAAATATATATCCCCAGGAGAACAGGGAAAAGTGATCTGTTCACATACACATTAATTAGGTCAATGATTATGTATTAATATTAATGATATTCAGAAAATGAAATCGCTTACAGCTATTACCAGGCTTTTAAAAATGTTATAAACATAGACATAACATTTATGACTCATACACTATATGCCAGTCTGCATAAACTACAAGACTAGGTAATCTTTATATTCTGTCTACTTTTATTTTTGATGTTTTGGAGTATTTTCCAATCAACACAGAATAATTTATCCTTTTATTGCCTTGACTTCAGAATACAAACAATTACCTATTAACTGTGATATTCTAAAGTGCATACGAGAACACTATCTAGTAATGTAACTGGTTTATGTGTGTGCTAGAAATTGGACTAGGGCCTTGCATATGCCAAACACACAATCCACTCTGCCACAGACCTATACCTTCATCTCTTTCTAACATAATATAAAACTCAACTTATGTGCTAATTTTAGGAAGTACAAATTTTTTGAGTTTACATTCATTATACCTTAGGCAATGCTTATAGCAAGAGCTTAAATAACAAAAATGACAATCCTGTGTTATTTCCTCAATTTAGTTAAATAAAAATCCCCAACAAGCAGTACTATTTAACTTGATTACTTTGGCAATATCTTTCAGAATACTGAACTGTTTGCCGCAACTATTGTACATGTATTATAAAACTGCAAGCAGAATAATAAAAAAATAATACAAGGATTACAATAGTGTAAGTGGCAGTTAATAATGAATACAAAATTCAAGGTGTATTTACTGAAAGAACCTTCATTTTCACACATGTACACCTAAAAACACTTGCATCTAGATTGGTGCAATAGTGGCACAAACATTACAGGAGCAATTAACCACTTTTAAAAACTGAATTTAAGGCCCATTCCATAAGGTGGAAACCAAACATGACACTACTAAAGTGGCCTAGAATCTTAGACTAGACAGGTAATGAACCTAGGGTAGTATCTACCACTAGTATTCTACTAAAGGAAAAAAAATTGCAACAAGATGACTCCTAATGACATATTGCTATACCCATAGATCAGTGCATAGGCTCAACTCCTATCAGAGAAGCTTCTTCTTGAAGAAGGTGGAATTAACACAAAGACTCACAGCTAAACAAAGTGCAGAGTGTGTGAGACTTTGGAGCACTTAGCCCTACATGGGATGTCTTTGTCAAAGCCCTCTCCTCAAGGCTCAGGCATTTATGCAGATGAGGAAGATGTAGAAAGATTATAAAGAGCTAGAAGTAGTGAATGACTCCAAGGAAACATTTTCTAGACAAAACAGAACTGAAACACATGAACTCACAGAGACTAAGACAGCACATGTAAAACTCACACAGGTTCACACCAAACAGAATCCCATTCCTGAGAAGGGGAAGTGAGCACCAAGAAGTTATCTGAAATTGATACCTGCTGGGGAAATTAATTTTCTTCAATGGAGGGTCACTGGGTATATCAAACACATTCCAGGCTCTATGCCCAGGAACAGTTGGCCAGAATAAAATGAATTTCATGGTTTTATATGTGCATGCTTTTGTTATTATTATATTTTTAACCTTATTGATTTTTTAAAGTTTGTTTTGCTTTTTTCTTTTTTTGAGACAGAGAATATGGAGTTGCATAGATAAGAGGGGAAATATGATCAAAGTATATGTATGAACTACATGAGAGGGTGAGAATATGGAGCTGGGTAGGGAGGGAGATGGGAAAGAATAGGATCAAAATACATTGTATAAAAATTTTTAAATAGAAATTACTTATATCCAAGTATCTTCTATCAGATATTTTGGTTTTACTTGAAAAATGTAATATATCTATCAAAACTGAGTTTTCAGTCACATCTGACTAAAGGCTAAACTGAGGAGCAGATGGTTTAAATATCTCGTCTATGCAATTCAGCAAATTAGAGGCTGAAGAAAAAAGTAATTTCCCAGTTTTGATATTTGGAACCCTCTCTAAGCAAGGTGTGACAGGCATCTGGCCATTTTATCATTATCTGCCAAGTACTCCAAGTGAGTAGGATTCCACCCCTAACATTTCTTGCCATTTTAACAACCCTGCCAAAAGCATTTTTAATACGCCATTTCTGACTTTTCTGTCTTTTGAGTCTTGTTTATGGCTTTACAACACCACAGACCACATTTAATTCACAAGATAGACTTCCTATTATTTTGTTTAGACTTGGAGTTTTCTGAGTATAGAAAGTTCAATTATTAACTGTTTTTTTTTAATTCTGCAAAGGGACACACAGCAAACATTTGATGCCTATAGGCTGTATATGTCCTGATGCTAATGCTTAAAACAACCCTTAAAACATCTAGCAGGTTGAGACTTCTGAAAATGATATTGTGCTGATTTTTGGTTCATTAAAGATCATGTTTTAAAGGTAGACTGGGGTTCTGTATCGTATAACTGCAGCATCTCCGACAAGTCACTTACTTATATAAAATGTGAGCAGTCCAGGTTATCGTGGGCATTAAGTACATGGAGTTCTTGGAAGTCTAGTTAGCAAGGCTCACGAGATCTAGTTACTGCTGTACGAGCCTCCATAGTACATAAACTGGGCAGCATCTAAGCATTCAGTTAACTGTTTACAGAACTGGAGATATCCATTATTTTGGGATGGGGTTTGCTAGACTGCCCAAGCAGGCCTTGAATTTATAGTTCTCCTGCTTCAGCCTCTCAAATACTCAGCTGGAAGGAAAAACCATGGCGCTTAACAAATTAGGTGAAGATAAGGGAAAAATCAAATAACCTTAGATGCAATATCTGTCTGGTGTCTCATATAATTAACTACCTCTGAGTCTTCCCCCAGGATGTCTAATCTGCCCAACACTGCATGCACTCCAAAGGAGTGATCCATCAATCTGTACATGAAGTGACCTCTCTCCTGCAGGAAGCACAATCTGGTTGCAAAGGTGACCCTGATCTCATACAATGGTTTGGAAAGTAAGTGTTCTACTTTTTGGACTGGTATTTAGTCCTCCCTAAATGTTCAGCTTACTGGGAAGACATCTAGACCTGAAACTTCACAGAAAGTTTTAAACTATAAATTAATTCCCTTCCTCCTCTCCTTCTGCCAAGATCCATCCATGCTGCCCAGACCAGCCAAGAACACATGATCCTAGGTCCCTCTGCCCAGCTCACCCCAGCGCCACTCTTGGTGTTTCTGTTGTAGAATTGTTTGGTTTTCTTTTAAATACTGGGGATAGGTGCTACGGACTGTGTCTATTAGGCACTGAGCTACATATCTGAGCCTAAATTCAATT
The DNA here is from genome assembly GCA_001685075.1 of Bramus lutescens. Taxonomy (NCBI): domain Eukaryota; kingdom Metazoa; phylum Chordata; class Mammalia; order Rodentia; family Cricetidae; genus Bramus; species Bramus lutescens. The sequence continues at coordinate 35,772 of LOEQ01002097.1, read as the reverse complement.
TCTTTATTGAAGGTTATCTATTTAGTTTTTTGAGCAAGCCTTGATAATGTCCTATTGAGCCAGACACTCTGAATCACACCTTCCAGAGCTGAGTAACTTGTATTCCTATAAATGCTCATGAACTTTGTTGCTGGGTGCATTAAAACTATTTGGAAACAAATATTCATTAAGTTGAAGACTTTCAAAGAGACTTACATAAGTGAATTTTGTAAGAAAAATACCTTATTTAGTTAGTAAAAACATCTAAATTAATATTTTCAGCTTAATTCTTTGCAGATTTTCTGGAAATACCAAAGATAAGAATCTTAAATCAGGTTTTTAATATTAGGACTATTTAAACCAATACAGATATGTGAATATAAAATACCATAATGAATTAAAGCTCATCATAAAATACCATGCAAATTAGTTCTAATGGAATGCTATAAGAAATAAGGGCATATTTTGAAATATTTTCAGATATTCTCATGCACATTACCCTATTTGCTGCTCCCCAGAAACCCAAGAACCATATAGTATGGATTTATTTTCTTTACTTGATAGATTTAGAAGCAGTTTAAGGGTTATGGTTGTAGCTTTGTGGTACAGTGCTTGCCTAATGTGGGTAGCTCAGAGAGTGAGGGGGGAGGGAAAAGGGAGGGGAAAGAGAGGGAAAGGAAAACAGGAAGTGAGCACAAGTTTGCTTCTAAGGAATACATTTGTAGGTAGACTAGTGAGACAAGGAGTACAATAGTATTTTGAGAAATGAGTAGACGTGAAAGGAGCTAATTTATTATACTCAAAAGCTTCTGGATATTGAACTGACTTGGCAGACTTAAACAATAAAGCCCTATTTGTTTATGGCGATATTTTAATGGAAGTACTGAAAATGCATTAAAAGAAAAAAGAATGAATTCTAAAAGTAAGAGACACTGAAGCGATTATTCCATAAAGGGATTAGGTATATGTTGACAAGTTAACAAAATGTACACTTACTATGACCTAGCAGTAATACTACTAGATGTATGTACTTTACACCAAATGCTACAAAATACTAGAGAAAATTCAAGGTGAAGCATAGATAAAAAATAGAACAGACAAACAGAATGGAGAAAACAGAAATAGATGCTTTTCTACACGGCTGACTAATTTTTACAAAAATGCTAAGACAACACAATAGAGGGAAAGGATGTTTAGTAGATAAGATTGGAATAACTGGAGAAAAACGTAAAGTAACCACTCTAATCTTTATCTTGCTTTTGCTAAAAATAAAAATTAATACTAGAGGAATGATAGGTATATGACAGTTAAAACTGACACTCCTGGAAGAAAACAGAAAGAGTCTGAGGCATTGAGTTATTTGTAAATGTCAGATCATAAGATTTCTCATGATCATGCAAGTCAATACCTTCTAATAAGTTTTTCTAAGCACACAAACCAAACACCTTTTGATTCTTTCTCTCTGGAGAACCTTGACTCATGCAGAGGGCCACAAGGTCTCTTACCTATTCTACTCTGCCACAGTAGTGTGAAAGCAGCCATAGGTAGTCTTAGCAAATGGGCAATGTGTTGCATTAAAACTTTATTCTAAAAGACAAGTAAAGGGGTTTTGTTTGGTTTGAGGACTATAGTTTGTCAATCTAATTTTCAGAGCATAAAATTTTATATGTAACATAGTGCCATAAAGACCTGTGACTTTACCATATGGCAGCCCCACGAAAGTGAAAATATGGGTAATAAAATATATTTTATATGATGTGAACAAGTTTAATAAGGGCTAGCATAGAAAAACTAACATATTAATTACATATGCACAAGGAGTCATACCTGAAGATAACTATTAATCATTGTTTATAATAGCAAAGGCTTGAGATGTAAATGTCCATCACAGAGGCAATACACAAGCTAATACTTGTACAGTAAAATACAATAGTAGGATGAACTCTACTTTTTAAATAATTAATAACAGGTGCCGCTAAGATTTATGGTGGGCTATAAAACAGTAATATTTCTCTGAAACAAAAATATGTTACTTTAAAAATGTACAAGGTGTTAATCCAATCTAGGTCTTAAATGCTAGACACTTCCTAGAGATATAGATGGAACACTCTACATACAGAGTAGTGGAGAATAATCCTCACATGGGATGAGGGAACCTAGAGAGCCAAAGCCTGTTTGCGGAGAATGTTTATCTTCCTTTTTCACTTTGCTCTCTTAGAATTTTCCTCCTCTCCCCACTACCACAAATTATGCAGTAGTTTCCCACATGTGGGGAACTCACAGGGGTCAGCACATCCAGAGTGCAATGGAGGATGAGCTTTGCCTGGGAACACAGCTTTTGTATCTTCCTTGCCGGGTAAGTATATAATTTCCTCGTTTTATTTCCAAATGATTTTTTTAAAAACCCATAAAATAGTTCTGAATTTTATTAATGTTGTTTGTTAATCCTTTTCAAAAGAAACCTTGATAAAATCCTAACATTTGGTTATGCAATTATTGTTATTTTGTTCCTAAAAAACTAAAGTTGTAATCATAGCATAAGATTAACTTAGAATGTATGAATTCTCAACTATGTTTCCATGGTAAATCACTTTAACAACTTTGTAAAATAAAACACAAAGAACAAGGAGGGTACAGGTACTACCAATCTTAGTTACTGTTCCATTGCTGTGAAGAGACAACAGGACCAAGGAAACCTATAAATAAACACATTCAATTGGGGATTTGCCTACAGTTTTAAAGAATTAGCACTCAATCACCATGTCAGGAAGCATGGTGGCAGGCAGGCAGAGACTGGACCTGCAGTGGTCTTTTGATCCCTCAAAGCCCATGCCCAGTGACACACCTCCTCCCAACAACACACTTCCTTCAACAAGGAAAGGATCTCCTAATCCTTTCCAAAAAGCTCCACCAACTGGGAACCAAACATTCAAACATAAGACCTTATGAGATCATTTTCATTCAAATTATTACACTACCCAAAAGTCACATAACTTTTGGCTTAAAATAAATGGTATTGATTTGTCCTTGTGGATAACAACTTTCTGCATTCCGTACAGACTTTAGTCTATGCTTCCTTAATGAAGGGGACTTAGTGAAGTCTCTTATTCCTTAAGCCAAAACGTTACTCTGATGACTCTTAGAACTTTGCATATCCTATCTGTTAGAAGTATTTATAGACACCTGTCTTATATAGTCACTGGCAAGTTCCTGAAAAATAGGGACTAGACTTTGTTCTTTTTACACATCCTATAGCACCTACAAACATTTCAGTTTTTAAAACTGGATAACCACTGAACTTCCTAATTTATGGCGATAATAAATTTTACTAAAACTGCAAATATAAGTATGCCATTATTGACACCTATGTAGTAATTTTTGGCAATTGTATTTAAAAGTGAATTTTTACACCAAAATTTTGAACAGTTATTCTTGAGAAAAAAAGCCAATTTGACTTATAGTTTTGCTATGTGCACTTTCTCTATGAACTGTATTATGTTTAAAGATTCTTAGGTTAAAGTTTAATCAAATTACAAGAAATATCTCTTTAAAACAAAGTGGAAGCCTCAACTCTAACACTTTCCAATATTCAATGTATTTACATAGCTATACCTGAATATTTAAAACTTGACTTGGTTTGGAGTAATTTAATTTATATTACATATTTAAGGAACACATGCAACATACAAAGCATGTAAAGTCTTCACAGAAACGCTCATATTTGTGAAAAAGTTATCCAGACAGCTCATAGGAAGTTAGAACATCTGGACTCTATTAGCTATAGCAGGCTTGGGTAGGTTCTAAATAAACCTGAAAAGATTTTTTAGAAACCCTTCATTGATGAAACTGCTTTCAGGCTACAGTAACTTTGATGCTAATTGTGTAGTCCTTCTTAAGCTACGCCTCTATTTATCCCTGGACTTATTCTGCTGAGTCCAGGGATAAATAGAGGCAAAAAATTATTGCTAAGAAGATTCATTCTCAACAACAGTCTTTTATCTTTCTATTATTTTTTGAACACTTGGGAAAGCCTGAAATAGTGCAAGCTATCCATCACCAAATGTTTCTTGATTATACTTAAAATTCAATAATCAAATAATATTTCATTGTCCTCAACTGTAAAATGAAGACAGTTACCAGCACAGTCTATCTCAATGATTCTCAAACTTGGTCTCAAGATATAGACATTTTCTCAGAAATGAAAATTCTTCGGCCCTACTCCTGACAGCCTGTATCAGAATCCACCATTTTAACAAGTCTTCCAGGCATGCTAATGTTATAGATTGTTGGGTTCTTTATGCAATAGTTATGAAGAATAAAATAAATTCAATAACATCATCTTAAAAGTGAGTTACATCATCCTTATTAAAATATTAAATTGTTCTCCTTGAAAAAAACCCAATAGCAAATTCACTAAATCAAGATAAAATGAACATCACAGTGAAATAAATTATTAAATAATCTGTATTTGTTTTTTTTTACATACAGATTTTTGTCATGTAGCCCAGACTGGACTTGAACTCTCAATTTTCTAATCTCAGGTTCCCAAGCACTGGAATTATGGGTATATGCCACTACACACAGGTCTACAATACTTTAAAAACAAAACATTGGTCTACATTTTATATGCATAATATACAGCATTTATGAATCAAGAGAAAAGGTGATTATAGCCTATAAAACTGTCCCTAGAAACCCGCTAATCTGACCTCACCAGAGATCTGTGACGGTGCACAAGCTCCTTACCTGACCAGTGTCCAGTGGAGAGGCCAGACCTGTCTGTGCACGTCTCACTTACAGGTCTAAACACAGTCTCCCATCCACCAGTAGCATAGCGCCAATTCTGAGATTCCAAAATGAGTGTTCGCTGGGTGCCATAAGCAATCATGAAGCAATAAACTACATGATGGAGCTGACAACCATAGCCACAGCCTTTGTTGATGTTACATACCAGCTTCCTGGCTTTCCTGCAGTCCTTGGGATTCTGTCAGTGAAACACAGAAGATAGTATCCAATAAAAATTTGATGTGCATATTAGGGGAGATGGCACAAAAAAAAGAACTACTTTGGAAATATCACTAAATAAATGTGAAATTAAGAAGTTAAATTAAAAACAGTACCTAACTTTTCTATAACTCAGAACATACAAGTGTGAACAACCCTGAATTTAATGTTGTAATTGCTGAGATCACGCTGGGAGAAGTGGTTCCTCTTACCCCAGCAGAACTTCAGCACTCTTAGAAGATATTCTTTGACAAAATCCAAGGCAGCTTAAATGAAAAGCTGTAACTTTTGTGGTAAGTCATTCCCAGAATTCTGAATGCTACAAAGAAAACTAGGTTTCCATCAAGAAAGGAGGGGTAGAGAGGAACTGGTGTGACAGATAAGTCAGGGAAGGCACTTGTCACTAAGCCTAATGACCAGACACACATGGCAGAAGATGAGAACTGAACCCTAAACATTGTCATGCAGTACACACACACACACACACACAATTTCTTAAGGTATTGAGTAAAAGAATCTCAAAATTTAACATTTACAAAATATCAGTCATTGAACTTTATATACCCAACCTGATGATAGCTACCAGCAATTTTCACAAGTGAATATAGAACACTTCTATTATGCCTACTCTGAAAATGTGATATGCCATTTTAAAATTGAGACCATTTTTTATATTTCTATATTTCCCCAGAGAACAGCAAATGTTTAATTAGTATGAAAATTTCTTGGTTTTCATTGTCAAATTTCAAATCTGCTCTTAATATAGATGAGCAACTACTATATGTTCCTAACCATCTTAATTTGTTATAACAACTTGTCTGGGTTGAGACTCTTTTTGTTGTTTTCGTTATTTTTCTTTTTGAGAAAGGGTTTCTCTGTGTGACAGTGCTGGTTGTCCTAGAACTTGCTTTGCAGACCAGGCTGGCCTCGAACTCACTGAGATCCACCTGTCTCTGTCTCCCAAGTGCTAGGATTAAAGGTGTACACTACTATTGCCCAGCTTTGGTTAAGACTCTTGAGCCTGAGTTTCCAAACTGATTTTTTTCCCCTGAAAGGGAAGAGAGGATAAACATTTTTAGGAACAGAATCCTAGCCCTCCTTCCCCATACATCAAGAAACAATTTCTATGATCTTTGACTAACACAGTCACCAAGCTCCTGCTAAGGGGAGCCCCACTTAGAAATGCTAAGATAGTGAAATGATTCTGAAGGAAACCTGAGGAAGGGAAATGCAGTATTATCACCTTCAGAAGCACCTTTTACATGCACACGTTTTAGCAAGGTGGTCATATTTAGATCAAAGCCGAACTGCCATCACCAAGAAACTTGTGTTAAAGCATTAATGAATCTGAGACCACCCTCAAAATATTGTGTAGATTTTGTCAATATCGTTGCCATAATCAAGCATAAGAATTGTAGATTCTTTTATTTGACTACCAACTCATGACAGACTCATGAGGAAATTATCCCTGTTGTCACAGCCACAAAAGGCACATGCATGTGTACACACACACACACACACACACACACACACACACACACACACACAAACACACACAGCAAGGGCAGAAGGCAGGTTGATAGTACATTGCAAAACTGCTCAGTAGCATGTATCCTAGCATATAAGGATCTGGGAATGACACTTTCAAAGCGGTTTGAAGCATTATTACTGATTCAGCAATTTATCAAGGGAGCAGATAAACATTATTTGTCAGATTTTTTATGAGGCATTAAAAATACTGAACTTAAATAACTCTAAAAATCATATCAAGAAAAGAAAATGTCCCCATACATGCTGATTATTCTTTGAAGCATTTCAAAAGTAGCAAAGACAGCACAGAATGTTCCTAAGCTACCACACTCCATTTCTTCTATCACTATGTTTTACATGTCATTTTTGTGTGTGTGTTAAGGAGCAAATGTGAGAGAACAAAATTAGCCAATCATATAGCCTTTACTGTAGACTCCAGAGCTTTTAATTAAAAGAAGATTGCCATTCTAACAAAAACTGTGTGAAGGTTTACTGGAAGAATGCACTAATTTTTTCATGTATGCTATAGGTAACAGAAAGAAAAACATTTCTTATGCTTGATTCTGAAGAGAAGGATCTATGTATAAAGGTCTCAATGGAGGACTCCAAGGCAGAGAATGACAAGAGAAACTGGATGACTGGAACAATGGCTGTGAGTAAAACAAAGGAAAGCCACAGTATGGCTTCTAGTTTTGCCAAAATACTAATATCTGAATACTTTCAAAGGATGTTTTTCATAAAAGATCCACAAAATGCAGAAGAAAGGAGAAACAAAAACAGAAAAGGTATTTGTGTTTATAGCATATGATTAGGTGCACTGGAATAAAGATCTAGAAAAATCTAGAAAAATACTTCTCAGATAATAAAGAGGGATTAATTCTTTTAAGAACAAGTAGCAAATCTGAGACTGACAAGGATTTACTGGGATGGAAAAGAACTTTACAGGAACACTCTAATCTGAACTGTCTTTATCATCCACTGTTGTTACAATAACAAGTGTTATTAATAGATTTATAGACAGCTACAAAAGGGAAATAAATTCACAGTTCTGTATCCTTTAAATTAATTACCAAGTAGCTTTTATCAATCACCATTGGTCCTGGCCTTCTACTATCTGGCCGTGGAAGTCTTGAAGGACTAGGAGACGGAGACATGCCTTGTCACTAAAGAAGCTTTGTTCCACACGCGAACGCTTTGTTACTTTATCTGATGATAAAATCTGTTCTGCAGTGGCATTTGGTATACTTAAAGCATCTCTGCTACGTATAGCTCTACCAGTTATGTAAGACTATAGGTATGTGGTTGCTTTATATTGTGATTCTTATCAATCATTTCTTTCCTTTTATAGAATTTCCTTCAAATGCTACAATTCATACAGAAGATTATGGTGTACTCCAGCAGAGGTAAGCTCACTAAAAAATAATTTATGAGAGTAAAAGATGAGGGAATATATATTGAAGATGTTCCAGAAAGTCCCAAAGAAGAAAGTCTTCTTCATCTTAGCATCCTTCTGATTTCAGCATCACAAATTAACCAATCAAAACTTAGGCATTTCACACAGACATTAAGTATTTAATATACTCAATGAACCTTGGACGAAGTATCTAACAAAATAAGAAAACATGCATACAACTTAGTAAGACAGTTTGAATATCCTGATATTGTGGTAAATCAAAAATTAAAAAAGACTATAAAAACTTTCACCTAGACTGAAAGGGCTCTAAATAAAATTTCAATCATTAATATGTTAAGGCTTTAAAGATACGGCTTATTATACTTATGAAATGCAAAAGTAAGTGAAAAGGGAGTGTTTCTTTTAAAAACAAGTTACAAATCAGATTAACAGGAATTTATCCTGATAGAAAGATATTTTACAGAAAATAAACTTAAAATTATTCAATATTATAGAATTACTGTACAAAGTTAAAATGAGTTATAATTCATGGCACTTCCACAATCACACATAATGTGCATACATATACACACAAATATCACTGTACTTTGCTCACTTGCTTGTGAGAGTGTGTGTGTAAGGTAGTGGAGGAGTGGATCGAGGATCTCTTTAAGGCTAGGAAAGCACTCTACTACTTATATTCTCAGTCTTCTTTTTACTCTTCATCTATTTAGTCAGTAGTTTGTGGTTTTGTTTTTCTTGGGGTTTTGTTGTTTGGGGTTTTTGTCGCTGTTGTTTTGTTTTTGAAGACAGAATTGCACTATGTAGCCCTGGTTGACTCAAAAATTACTATGTAGACCAAGAAAGTTCAAACCTGTGGCATCCTCCTGCCATCGCCTCCCATTTATTTTTTATTTTGAGACAAAGGCTCACTAAATGGCTTAGGCTGGCCTTCTAGGCCTTTACCAACAAGGCCGGCTGTAGGTGGTTTTCTTAAAACAAGATTCATCAATAGACATGTAAGCTTCACTTCTTTACAATGAAGATAACTGTCCAAATTTTAGAATGACAAGATTAACGTAAATAAAGTTCCAGACAATTACCCTAATGAAAGAGCTTTGGAAGAAGAGGTTTAGAGATATGTTTTTTTCCAGTGAAGATTTTGCTATGAATTCGAATGCATGGCTTTGCTTCAATTTGGTAATTTAAAAATGAGACAAAATAATCTCAATTCTTAACCTCTCCTTGTCAATCCATCTTTTACTACAGAGATACTTTAAGACTAAATGAGATAGAATACACTCAAAATTAATTTAAATATGATCTTACTTATTCATATAATCTGAGGACACTATTTGACTCTAAGCGTAGTTTAGAGATGCTGGGACTGAGATCAGAGCTTTGTGCATGTCAAGCATGTTCTTTACCACTGATTCATATTTTACCTAAATCACTGATTTTTGCTACTTAACATTTTCCCATACATACATAAATAAAAGCTCTTTGAAGTACAAATTCCATTCACAATGACATTTCTTACTTTTTTAAACTGACAAAAATATTCTGAAGAACAGCTAATAAGCAACAAATAAAAACACGCAGTCAGTATAAGCAGGAAATAACATCTCCATATGTGTCCTAAAGAGGAAACATTCTGTAAGCTCAATTAAATTTGTTTAAAAGATAGAAAAGATGTTCACACTCACAAAACTAAATTCAAAGTTGGCTAGGCCTATGAATTATAAATTTCGGTTTCTCAATCTACCTTCCTCAAGATGTCTTCAATACAAGAAGTAGCAAGAAATACAAGCTTAGAGCACCAAGCTGGTTACTTTTATAGGCTAATAATTAAGAATCAAAATCCCAGGGGAACCTTTCACCTCCCTCTTAACATTCCTTCCACTGGGAGGTGTCAAGCCACAGATAGCTTCTCTTTCTAATGAAGAAAGCATGGTAAAAAGAAACCAGGTAATTTAAATTTTATTGTGCTATAATCTTTTTTCATAAGATTAGAGAATACAAAGAGCACAATTTTTTAATTTGTTTGATTAAAAAGAATTGCAATATCTAGTTTTGTGTTGGTAATGAAGAAAAGATTCATTAATAGTGCGGTAAAAGCACTTCATTGTATTGGAAACGATCTGATTTCATTTCTTTAAAATTATTTTCAAAGCCAATGGAGAAAAGGTAATAAGGCAACTAAGAGAAGTGAAGCACCGCATGTTGGAAATTAAAATGAAGATTGAGTTAAAAAAGCATTTTCATTTTTAAAAGCCAAGACTGGAAATGAGTGACTGTGGACATATTAAACAAGAATATTTCCCTAGCAAAGTTAAGATGGTGGAGGTGTCCTTTCCATGCTTGCAGAGACAAGCAAGGATCTTGGTTCAAATGATAACAGTTAAAATCTTTTCAGCATTGCAGTGCAATCTTTCTGCTTTAACTGATCCCCAGGACATGTGGCAGTATGACTTTATGATTTATCACTAAATCATACTTATGACTTATTTGATGTTAGAAATGCAGCATCACTTCTACCTTTTAGCAAACTTTTATAAGATGTTGAAAAATACAGCAAAAATTAAAGAATTCTAATTGAAGTTCAACTTGCATCCAAGTAAATTAAAAGAATAAGGTATTTGCTAGGTGGACTGCTACCCAAGATGACATGGGAGGGAATAACAACTGCCATACTACCAGCTATTCCATTTCTAGGATCACAGATGTTAAGAGCATCATATGCAATTTTCCAACTTAGTAATAAATTACATAAAGTCTTTTTATTACTGACAACTAAGAATGATGTGAGCATATAAAAAAAACTTAAAATGACAACATGTAGTGAGCTATAGATAGCACAGTGCCACAAATTCAGAAAAGTTCCTTCAGTACCATTAAATATTTCAAGAAATATTTACATTCTTGCCAAAAATGCCTAAACTGTGAAACGGCTTTGGCAAGAACTTTGAATGAAGGAACTAAATTTACAATTTACTGTAAATAATGCCTAAAGTTTATACTACTTAAAATTAAGAATTATAAAGTGACTATTGCAAATGTCACCAAGATTAAAGATAAAGAAACAAAGTAAATGACATAATAACCTATGTAGAAAATCCAATAAAATCTGCAAAAACTTTACCTGTCCTAATAAGCAGTTTTGGCAAAATTGCAAAGTTAAGGTCAATGTATAAAATTCAACAGCAGTTTTACATACTTCCAGTACTAAGATATGCTTATTATAGAATATAAAAAACACAAAAGATTTAGAACTACATTTTGAAAAGAAGAACAAGGTTAGAGAAATCATACTTTCCAATTTTAATATCTACTGCAAAGCTATAGGAATCAAGAAGGTGTGGGAATGAAAGAGCAGACGTGACTATACTACTCGGCTTTCAACAAAAGCAATAAAATAATGGCAAAAGGCGAGTCTTTGAACAATGGCTCAAATAAGCAAGAAAATGAACCTGGATTATTGGTTCATAACAGAACTCCAAATGGACCATAGACCTAAATGTAAGAGCGTAATTATGAAACTAGAACTGGAGAGGCAAATTCCATTTTAGAGTGTTTGCCTGGCATGCACAAAGCCCTGAATTCAATCCCTAGTGCTAGCAAAAGAGATAAAAAAATAGGAAAATAAGCCAGGTGGTCGTGGCACACACCTTTAATCTCAGCACACAGGAGGCAGAGGTAGGCGGATCTCTATGAGTTTGAGGCCAGCCTGGTCTACAAGAGCTAGTTCCAGGACAGGCTCCAAAGCTACAAAGAAACCCTGTCTTGAGAAAGAAAAAAAAAAGGCAAATAAAGAAAAAAAATAAGAAAACAGGAAAAAAGTCTAGCCACCTTACCTTTAGCAAAAGTTTCATAAGTATAAAAGAGCAAACTATAAATAAAATAGGATTTCATTAACCTAAAAACTTTTGCTCTTCATAAGACAGTGATAAGAAAATAAACAGATGCTAGAGAGACGGCTCAGTGATAAAGAGCACTGGCTGCTCTTCCAGAGCACCCAGGTACAGTCTCATATGGCAACTGATAACTACCTGTAGTTGCCTTGCCAGGGGATCTGACATTCTCTTCTAGACTGCAGGCACCAGGCATGTGCACACACTGCATATACAAACAATGTAGGCAAACACTTATGCACATAAAAATTAAATAAAAAAGAAATAGGTAAGCTACAGACTAGAAAAAAAATATTTTCAAGATTCCTGGTAAACTCAAATCTAGAATAAAGAGCCTCAATAACTCAATCATAAGAAAACAAATATCCCTGATAAAAGTTGACCAAAAGATTTGAACTGGTCCTTCATTAAAGAAGAAAGGGGGGGGGGAGATAGCTAAGTTAGCTAGCCTTTCTAGCATGTGGACCTAAGTCTGAACTCTAGCATGCACATGAAAAAAGCTGGGCATGGTGGTGTATCTCAATAAAACAAAACAAATAGTGGTAAGCACCTGAGAAGTGGCACCTAATGTTGTCCCCTACCTGCCTCAAGTACATTTGCATTGCTACACAAAATAGGATACAAACATGATAATTAGACAAAGATATACCATCCAACTACAGTCAAAAGAAAATATAAACTATAAAAACTGAACCCATAGCATACTAGTAAAAACATAATAAGTGGCTAAAATAAGAAGATTGATTATATCAAGTGTTAGCAAGGATGTGGGAGAACTGGTTAAGAGTGTAAATAGGGACATGTAAGACAGAACAGCAGTTAAAGGCGTTTGCGTTAAACCTGCTAACCTGAATTCAATCATTGGAACCCACATGGTGAAAGGAGAGAACCAGTTCTAGTGAGCTGTCCTCTGTTGTCACATTCATGTTTGTGCATGCACACAGTCAGGCAGGCAAGCACACACACACACACACACGCACGCACGCACGCACACACACACACACACAAATAAAGCCAAGAAAAAGAGATGCAAATAGTATACCCATTTCTGAAATCAGTACCAGATGGGATTCTAGAACTGAAAGAAAAAGTGGACACATGACCCTATTCCTAAGCCTGAAGCAATCTCCAATAACCACTAATAAATGAAATTTTAGTGTTCTCCAAGGGAGTCTCACTGGGGACATAAAGTACCCTTAAGGGTAGGCTGCATGTCTAGCAGAAGATGGTCAACAGAAAACAAATCAATGCATCTTTGCAGGTTCCTTGTTTCATAATGTCATGTCAAGATTTTTCTTTTATGTTTCTTTCTCTTTTTGGCTTCAGGTTTTGTGTTTTTATGGGATTCCTGAGTTAATGAGTTTCTGTATCTATATGTTTCTTGTGCCTTTTATTGGGCTCTTTTCCTTCTGTTTGTTCTGCCCTGTTCTGATGTGTTTGTTTTTGCTTTATCTTATTTTATTATTATCACTTATATGCCTGTTTTCTAATTAGACAGAAATGGGGTGAATCCAGAAGAGTTGGGAAGGAAATGGAAAGAGCAGAGGGAGGGGAAGCCATAATCAGGATATATTGTTTGGAAAAAAAAACCCTATTTTCAATTAAAAAAAAAAGAAAAAACACATTAGTGTTTCAATACTGGGATAGTTGCTCTAGAATATTCAAATACATCAGTAGCAAAGGTTAGAATTCTGAGAATTGTGCTAGGTAGATATCTCAGTGTTTTCTGTATCACACCATTTCCACTGAGAACCTGACGAGCGATAATTAGATTTTCAATGAGAATTATGAAGCTGAAATTATGACATCTGATATTTTCTTCATCTATTAAATGGGGAAAATATCGAAGTTATGAGCACCTGAATATTAAGGAACACAAGTGGAGCAGTATTATGAATGCTGTAACTGTCAGTCTGGGATGCATGGCAAAGAGAAGAATGAGTGAAAACCTGATAAAGTCTTCTCAATTTGAAAAACAAAACAACAATAACAACAAGCAAACAAACAGAACAACAACAAACTCCCTAAGAAATTAAACATACATTCAACCTTTAGGCAATTTCAATGAAATGAAAAAGAATGAAAGCATAAGCATGGGTGAATATTTGTATACAGATGTTCAAAAAAGTTTCTTCATAATAGCCTCAGACTGGAAATAATTAAATGTCTCTCAAAAGACAAATGAATAAACAGTGGTGTATCCACAAATGTAGTGTGATTCATAAATAAAAGTAATGAAATACTGATATATACAATGAGACCCAAGGAGTAATTTTAAAAGAGAAACAGAAAATACAGCAGATGGCAGGTACCTGTTACAGTGTGAGGTACTGACTATGACCAGATCATAGTTTAAGTACAGTGGCTGAAAGTTTAATGAGTATGTGGAAGCTTACAAATCATTGTTATTTCCTTTTTATTAATAAATGAGATGATGGTTCTGTACCACCAGCTGTTCACAGTTCATTGAATGAGGATCTAGTTGATAGGAGATAATTACCTCTTCCCTGTAGGAGGTAAGTGGTTCTCATTCTGCAGACTCCTCTAATGGTCATGGGAGTATGAGACCAAGAGAGCATGCCACCACCAAGTTGGTTTTTTAATGACCCCTAAACACTTGATCACCCCATTTACCTGTATGAAAACAGATGCCTTAAAATAGGCAGAGTGATGTCAAGGACTGCCCCTCTGCTTCTGATCTTTAAGAAAAAGTCATTCTTGTACATGGAAACTATGCAAGCATAGAATTGGAAAAAGGATTGAGTGGATGACATTTTATGGTTATTTCAACTAAAAAAATTTCTTATTCAGTTTTAAATACCTCTATTAATTCACTATTTTTCTCAAAACAGTTTACTCTCAGTTTATTTCCAGTTAAAGATGCTTCCATTCCCAATATTTCAGCTCTTTCAATTAATTACTTAGAAAGGCCCACTAATCCTATTTTTCCCTCTATCCAAGTCTGTCTCTACTTCTAAGGCAAACTCAACACCTCTCAGTTCTTCCAGCCTGCACTACAGTTTCTTTGTCCTAAATGCTCTCGCTGATTCTAGGCTCTTCAAATATTAATACAGTTCAACTGAATACTACTTTTAGATTCTATCATCCATTGTATCTTTTATGTATAAAACTCTTTTAAAACTAGGTTGTCGGGGCTGGAGAGATGGCTCAGTGGTTAAGAGCACAGGCTGCTCTTCCAGAGG
>LOEQ01002096.1:164342-189850 GCA_001685075.1 Bramus lutescens | reverse complement strand
AGGACAGGCTCCAAAGCTACAGAGAAACCCTGTCTCGAAAAACAAAACAAAAGACAAACAAACAAAAAACCAAAAAAAAAAAAACGAAGAAGGAAGAAAGATAGAAAGAAAGAAAGTCAAAGAAAGTCAGAGGACAACTTGCAGAAGTCAGTTCTCTCCTACTGTGTGGATCCCAAGGATTGAACTCAGGTTGCCAAACTTGGAAGCAAGCACCTTTACACACTGCACTGCGGAGCAAAGCCAGGATTTTGAGTATGCTAGGCAAACAGTCTAAAACTGAACTGTGTGCTCAACCACACTAGATTTTAAGTGGAGCAGAACCTGAAATTTAGAACAACAAAATTAAAATAATCTATAACCCAGTGACTGATATTTTTCCTATTTTTTTCAGTCTTAATTGTCATTAAAAGGTAAACTACTTACAATTCAGATTTGGGGGGAGCAGGAAGATAACTTAAGTTCTTTGTAATCTTTCAATCTTAGGTAGTATTCTATAAGTAAATATATCCCTAAAGTATGAATGCATATATGTCAAATATAATTGTGATATACATTATCGGGGTATATTAGAATATAAATAAGATTTTATGCACACACATATTTGACTGATCACAATTATTACTACAGCAGTGCAATGTAACAAACTCCACCCACCTGTAATCCTAGCACTCAGAGGGGAATTATAAATTCAAGGCCAGCCAGCTACAGTAGCAAGACCCTATCAAAACAAAACAAAAGACAGGGATGAGGTGCAAGGCTTTCATCCAAGTATTTGAGAGAGAGACTCAGAGGTAGACAGAAAAGCAATGGCAGGCAGATGTCTACGAGTTAGAGACTAGACAGACCTACATTCGGAGTTCCGGCAAGGGCTGCATGAAAAAACTGCCTCACACAAACAAAAACAACCTGCCTCACACTCATTATCTGAAGCTTGAAGTTGTTTGTTCTTTCCGACTCTTTAGCAAGCTGGGCTCTGCTAAGTGACTCTGGGTTACAGGCTTTTCTAACAATGGGCAAAACTCAGATCTGTTCTGAGACCAAGGTTATCTAGTCACCTCTTGCCTCTAGCCAAGAGGTACAAGGAGCCAAGCACAAACAAACCTACCCAAGCCTCTGTTTGTACTTTTGTCTTGTTTGCTCTAATGTCATTAGCCAACACACCTCACATGGCTAAATACAGAGTCAAGGGGAAGGAAAGCAAGTTAGTTGCTAAGAGCAACATTAGTGGTCCAGGGAAGTAGTAGTTGTTCTTCCTAGGGAGGCAAAGATGAGAGGAAGGGATACACACACAGACACACACACACACACACGTGTATGTATGTGCTTGTGCATGGGTATGTGCATGTGTAAGTGCAATGTCCATGGAGTCCAGAAGAGGGCAACAAATCCCCTGAAGTTAGAGTTACAGGCAATTGTGAATCACCTAACGTGGGTGCTGGCATTCAAACTCAGGTCCTCTGAAAGAGCAACAAAAGCTCTTAGCCACTGAGCTATCTCTGCTGTCCCCAAAGGAGAGGCTATTTTAAAGGCTAATATCTGAGGCATCTGCTGAGATCCTCTCGTTTGAGATTTAGGTGAAACCTCAGAACTCACCTAGCCACTAGTTCCGTGCATCCTGTCTAAGAGATCTCTGACCCGGAAACTGCATTGCTGCAATTTGTCGGTCCCTTCGGCTGTCCCTTGTGTTGCTCCAGTCCTGCTCTCGTGCCTTTCATCCGTTCCTCCCTAGAATATTTCACAGAGACATATGCAGAAGATTTTGCTGAGCATTTGGGGCAGCAAATGAGTTTTACATCTGCATTCAAACCTCTGCATCATTCAGCCCCTCTCATTTGGACTCTATGTGAATTTAGAAAATGAGTTTTGCATCTGCATTCAAACCTCTGCGTCACTCAGCCCTTCTCATTTGGACTCTACGTGAATTTAGCCCACATTCAGCCTCCCTAACCAATCCTTGCCCGAGAATTCTCTCTGGTCTCAGGAGTTCTCATCAGCTCATCTCAGCTTTTGTACAGCCTGGTTCAGCTTTCATATTCATTCATGGGATGTCTGTACATTGAGAATGTGTGCCCCTCCTCACCTTGATAAATTTTTGATTCGGGTGGGGAAATTAGTAATGCCTGTTGCTATTTGGGGGCCAGATCATTCCCCCCTGCGGGGACTGTTGGTACATTGTAAGGTGTTTGCATCTCTGGCCTCCAGTTGCTGGATGTCAGTAACACCAGTGCTTGTCCCCTGGAGTTATAAACAACCAGAACAGAGATGTTGCAGCCTTCTTCCCAGAGGAAAAATCATCTCAGGAGAGAACTGATGCTAAGTCGGGTGGTGGTGGTGCACGCCTTTAATCCCAGCACTTGCGAGACAGAGACAGGCGGATCTCTGTGAGTGTGAGGCCAGCCTGGTCTACAAAGCAAGTTCCAGGTCTGTCAGGGATACACAGAGAAACCCTGTCTCAAAAAAAAAAAAAAGGAGTGAAAGGAAGGGAGGAAGGATGAGTGAGTGAATGACCAATGGATGAATGAATGAATGAATGAATGAATGAATGAATGAATGAACTAAAAATTCAGACCAAGCATTCAAGAGGGCCAGAAGTGCAGAGTCTTCTAGACAGAAGGTTTCTATCTCTGCATGACACACCGTGACCTGGTTGTAATATGACATTGGTCTACTATTCTAATACATGCAGTGTTTTTGAACAAGGATTATGTGAGACTATAGAACCAACTCAGTAAGAGCTAAGACAGTGATTGGGAGTAGGGGGCTGGTGTTGGACCTTCTGGCTTGCATTCTTGTGTCAAAGCTCTGAAATATTACTGAACCATACAAGTCCTTGATGATCTCATCTCTAAAATGAAGTTCTCTACTCATAAAAGTTATTGAGAAGGTTATATGAAATAACCCATATGTATTGGTAAGGATACCCTAGAGTAACAGAACTTATATATTCATTTATATATAAAGGGAATCTATTGAAATGGCTTATAGGTTGCAGTCTAGCTAATCAGTGGTTGGCTGTAAATGGAAAGTCCAAGAATCCAGTAGTTGCTTAGTCCACCAAGCTAGATATCTCAACTAGTCTTCAGCAAATGCTAGAGTCCCAAAGAAGTAGGCTCTAACACCAGTGAAGGAATAGATTGCTAGCAAGGGAAAGTAGGCAAAGATCAAAAGCTTCCTTCTTCTGTGTCCTGATATAGACTTCCAAAAGAAGGTATGGTGCAGACTAAGGGTGTGTCTTTCCTCCTCAAGATCCAGATCAAAGGTGTGTGTCTTCCTGCCTCAAAGGTCCAGACTAGAAATGGATTCACCCACTTCAAACCAGGCAAAAAAAATCTCTCCCAGGGGTGCCCTCCATTCCTGGCTCGCAGTTCATTCCAGATGTAATCAAGTTGACAGCAAAGAATAACCATCACGCCATGTGAATTAGTTCTTGGAACAGAGAACAAGGACTCAGCAGCTCATCAGTATTCCTGTCATTGTATTGGGAGAATATGAATGATGAGCTTTACCCACAAGCATAACCATAGCTGCTCTTCTGGAATAGTCTCAGTCTCGTAGCAATGCTAAAAGTTCCTGTCTTGAAACTCTATGGAATAGTTGTATCAACTAAGAAACTATCCAGAAACTTGGGGGCAGTTGTGTCTGTCCTATCCATTGTGTCTGGTTTGGGCAGTAGTGGTCTGAGAGGGAGGGACAGCAACTCTAAGGTTCTGGTCACCAACCACTTCTTATCAGTATATTTCCTTTGAGGAACACTAGCCTTTTGCCCTTTGGCCATCCAAAGAGAAGAGGCATTCTTCTGAAATCTGAAACAGCTAGGAAAATCTGAAGCTGTTTCCTTCCGATTATATGTCCTGAGCTGTATGAACCCTGTCTACCTCTGAATAAGAAATATACACATCATCAGGGCAATGGACAGACACCAAACATGGTGCAGAGTGGTGGCCATGAAGCAATGGAGGCAGTCCTGGTTTGTTTCTCTTCGGTCAGTGTCTTCCTGGCAACAAAGCTGGAAGCATAGGATACCCTGTAATGGAAAAACCTTGGCCTGGTTTTTCAGGGTAGTGAGCAGTGGGAGGTACAGGTTGCTCAGCAGGAAGGTGGCTGCTTCCTTGCCTCTGGACGGCAGGACAATAAAGCATCTTGTCCTCTGTTTGTGTGTCTTCCAGGCTGGAGCAGGAAATACAAGCACTCGAAAGTGAAGAGTCCCAGATATCTGCCAAAGAGCAGATCATCCTCGAGAAACTGAAGGAGACAGAGAAATCCTTCAAGGACTTGCAGAAGGTGAGGAAAGAAAAGCAGCGTTTCTCTAAATCACAGGGCTAGAGGGGCCAGCCCCCTAGAGCCGCAGATACAACAGTGGTTCTCAGCCTTCTTAATGCTGCGACCCTTTAATACAGTTCCTCATGGTGTGGCGACCCTCCAGCCATAAAATTATTTTGTTGCTATTCATAACTGTATTTTTGCTACTGTTATGAATTGTAATGTAAGTATCTGATGTGCAGAATGTCTGATATGTGACCCCCCAAAAGGGGTCACAGCCCCACAGATTGAGAACCACTGGGCCAGAGAAATCTGAACCCTACCCTAAAAAGAGGGCAGAAGTAGCAGGAGCAGGGTCCATCCCAGCAGCTGAGCAGCCATCTGCGTTGGGAGGCATGGAGACAAGACTGTTCGATTAATCCTGTTTATTTACTGATGTCCCCACCCCTTATCTCCCAAATGTCTGAAAAGTCTTCAGATTAGTGCCAGAATCATAAACTCAGCCCCTTTAAAGCAGATTAGATGACCCTCTGTGGGTTTAGTCAGAATTTGCCTTTTAGTATTCCCTTTAGGAGAGGGCGAGAGGAGACCTGTAGCAAGTGGGCGGGAATCCCAACACACACCCTGTAAATGCATGGAATTCCCCCAGATGAAAACAAACATTTCTGTGTGGTAACACCAGAGAGGCCCTAATTTCTCAAAACCCCATTTTCGGCCTCCTGCCTCTGTGATAAAAAAAAAAAAAGCCATATGCAATTAAGTTTGGGACGGGACTTTTCTAATATAGCATCTCCAACACAACTCAGAAGAGTTGCTGGATGATTGAAATTATACTCAACAAATTGATTAACATTCAGTGGAAACTGAGAAGGGAACATCCTTAACTGACCCCAGAAGAAAAGAGAAAAGCGAGCTTGGGCCTTGCCTGCTGCCTGCTGAGTTCTGGCTGTGTGTCTGGGGCTGGGGGTTGGGACACGCCACACACGCACACTGACGCTCTGCCCTGCTTTTGTCTCCACAGAGTTTCTCCACGGCTGATGGAGGTAAGTGTTCTCTGCCCTGGCTGCACTCAGGTGCTTCCCACCTGGTCCACTGAGTGGATCTCATGCATACAGACTCACCAGGAGACAGATGTGAAGTGGCCCTTCCTAAGGGCATCCCAGGCAAGGGGCAGCAACCTAGCTGGCGAGGGCGCCAAGAGCTCCACATTGCCATCGTTACCGCCTCTGCTTCTTGACTTGATACTTCTATTAGCACATTGGCCAGTTGTTTTTTTGTTTGTTTGTTTGTTTTTGTTTTTGTTTTTTTCCAGTTTAAGCCTCCCTAAATACTTGTTCTCTGGACTTTTCTTGAAAAGGGTTGGCAAAAGAACATGCTGGAGTCAGAACTAAGTTTCTTACAGGAACCAACCCATCCTCACAAGTTGCTAAGTCTCCAGGTCACATGAGAGGTGACTTGGTATTTAGGAAAACCCTTCTAAGGCCTCTGGAACTTTTCCTCCATCCTCCTAGGCCAGCAGAGTCTCTCTAACCTTCCAGGGAAACTGAATGAGGCAAAATTCCCTCCCTCCCATGACATCTGACCCTGAGCCCTGGAGAGTGGACATAGGATTCTCATACCCCTGTTCCCAGCCAGCCAGAAGGGACAGGTCCTTCTCCTGCCCCCTCCTCTGCCTCCCTGGGCTGTGGGGATGAACTTGGGACTGTCCTCTGGGCTTCACTGTATCCCCTGACGTCAGCTACAAACTCAGAGTTGCTGTTTTCGTCTTGGCCTTCACTAGATGGGCTTTGAAATGCAAGGGCACATGGGAGCATCAGCTGCTACCTGCTTCTCATATGGCTCTCACACAATCAAGATCAGGGGTCAGAGGACTTGGCATCAGAACATTTCCCATTGTCATTGAGGGGGAAAAATGGAGGACCGTTTCTTAAAACATGATGATGTATAACACATTTCTTCTGGATCGGCCACAGACCAGGTATTTGCAGGTACAGTTCTGTCTGGTACAAAAGACAGGCAANAGACCTGGATTTGAGCTCCCTCATAGGTGATCGTAGGTGATCTTTGAGAAGACACCAATGAAAGCCTCTGTTCTCAGAACCTGAGGCAAGGGACGCACCAGCAGTAACTCTGAGAGAAAAGGACCAACCACATTTCTATGAAAGAAGCCCAGCCCCCTAGGTTGTGGCTCAACTGAGGCACAGATGAAGGGGGTGGCCGCAGGCACGTAGGGGCGCTGCACAGCGAACAGCAGAGTTCACGTATCAGGGAGGTGGAATCGCTGCCAGGCCATGCTGGGGCTGGAACACGAACCCACAGACACTTGCATCTGCAGAAGTCATGTTCTCTCATGCTGTGTCCCTTCCCCGTTCCTTGTACTCCATCCTCTAACCAGAACCTTCCTTGGACTTTTCTCTGATAGTCGGGGTAGGGAAGGAATCTGTATACTCTGCCCCTCAGCTGGGTGTGTCTGGCATAGATGTATGTGTAGTCTACTACTTAATGAGCCAAAACGGAGCCATGTTGCAATCTGTTACCTCAATCTCTTTCCTTTGCATCCCAGAAACCCTACTCATTTCCTCCCGCAGCCTTCCCACAGTTTTCTCTGGACCCTGCAAACACTCCCAGAGGCAGGAGGCAGCCTGGCGAAAGACTTTGGAAGCCCCGGAATGGGTGAACCCAGGCTTAGAAGGCTATGATTCTCAGGGATCCTGGGGAGGTATTTCTGTGGTCTTCCCTGTCACCCTACGTTGTGACTCCTGACCTCTGTGTTGGTGACTTCTCCATCAGTTGTACCTGCTAGCAAAGGAAGATGTCTGAGGAAGGGCACACATGCTAATAAAAATATGATCCATACCAAGGTCATTTTATGATCTGAAAATAAAACCCCAAATGCATCCCACTTGGGGAACATTGAGCGGTCTGTTTTCAAATTCTTCATTTCAAATATTCTAAATTGATGAGACCCTCTGAGAGTCAATCAACTGTTGTTATTAAGGCTTAGTAAGAAATTATTCTAGAATGATGATACTGAAAGAAGAACCTCAGTTCCAACGTCATAGACACGCTGGCCACAGAATCTAGTTCTAGCTTGGACTATGTGAACTGTGTAGATGCTGCAGAGTGTCAATCCCAGCATTCTCTACCTAAGAGTGCTGAGGAGGAAGGTGGGTGCATATGGTGTATGTATATATGTGTGTGTTTGCAGACACACATGCACACACACACACACACACAATGGCTCTTCTTTGGGTACACCCTGCATATGATCCCACATATATTAGAGGAAGTGGTAATATTGCTGAGTCTTTGATGGTGTTTGATGTCATGGCAGCCCTGCTCATCAAGAACAGTTCATTCCATTCTTGATTGCAATTTCCTAATGAAGCTATAATGCATCCCTTTGCTCTTTAAATAGCACTGTTACCTACCAGAGCCTTCACTGTTTTATG
Source organism: Bramus lutescens (assembly GCA_001685075.1). Lineage (NCBI taxonomy): Eukaryota > Metazoa > Chordata > Mammalia > Rodentia > Cricetidae > Bramus > Bramus lutescens. The sequence continues at coordinate 182,138 of LOEQ01002096.1, read as the reverse complement.
TGAGTATAAATCAGATATGGTATATGCTTTCTGTGTGATAAATACCTGGACCAAAAAAATCAACTTCAAGGAAGAGAGTTTATGTCAACTCACAATCCGAGGTTACCATCCATCATAATAGGGAAGTCAAGGCAGCAGGAATTTAAAACAGCTGGTCACATCACACCTACAGTCAAAAGTAGAGAGAAGTGGCTACATGTCTACATATTGAAGCTCAGTCGCCTCTCTTCATTGACACAGTCCAGGATCCCCTACATAGGAGATGGCGCCACCCACAGTGGACAGGTCTTCCCATACCAATTAACATGACACAGTCTCCCAAAGGGCTGGAGAGATTGATCAGCATCTAAGAGTACTTGTTGCTCTTGCAAATGACCCAGGTTCAGTCCCCAACACCCACAATGTGCCCTCCAATTCCAGGGGGATCCAATATCTTCTTCTGAATTCTGAGAGCACCAGACATGAATGTAATACACATGATGCATACAGGCAAAACACTCCATATGCAAAAAAATAAAATAAATCTAAAAAGAAATTAAGGCAATTTCCCCCAGATATGCCTATAAGCCAACTCAGTCTAGAAAAACCCCTCATTGAGACGGTTTTCCCAGCTGATTCTAGATTATGTCAAGTTGACAGTTAAAGTAGGCAGCATAGTGTATATCTACAGTATTTTTCTAATGTGAAGCCTTGGCCAAAACAAGCAAAGGAACATGAACATCCAGGGCCTATCCCAGTCTTGCTGTTGGACGCTGATCTTAGATTCTTGTCCTGTGCCAGTCTATGGTGTCCTGGAGCCACACTGAAACTTCCAAACCGTGATTGGGAAATATCAATATTTGGTTGCCTATTAAGTCTTGTTTCAAGAGTTCTCAGTGGGGCTGCACCTCTAGTTATAGCCACACGTGTTCTTCATAACGACTGCAGTGTTTTAGCTGGGCTGGAACGAAGATGCACTCTGAATTTCTGCCCCTTATGTGATGTGCTTTATCTTCTCTGACAGCAGAGAGAAAAAGAGACCCCTGGTGTTAATAGAAAAAGGACACCTTAGTGACTAAGGCCAGCTAAAGGCCATTTGCTATTCCGTGTGCTGAGTTTTCACAGACCTTCTGGCTATGTAACAAATACAGTTTAGTACTTCCTTCTCCTCCTCTTCCTCCTCCTCCTTTCCTTTTTCCTCTTCTTTTTTTTTCTTTATGGGGGAGGTGTGTTTTGTTTTGTTTTGTTTTAAGACAGGGTCTTTCTATGTAGTCCTGACTGGAGCTTACCCTGTAGACCAGGCTGGCCTCAAACTCACAGAGACCCACCTTCCTCTGCCTTTTGAGTGCTGGGATTAAAGGCATGCACAGCCACACCTGACCTAAGGTTTGCACTTAATGACACGCTGAGGAGGCTACTCTGGTCTCCCTCTGACATCTCCCTCTCTATCTCTTGTCTCGTAGCAGAAGTCATGTAGCCCCCAGCCCTCCGAGAGTTGTGGTCATTGTGCCTGCATCTGGCGCACATTAGACATCCATTCACATCTGGCCAGGAGCTGCCTCCTGGAATACGATAAGACATAAGCCCTAAGCTGAGCAACAGGCTCTTTCAGAAGCTCACTCTCATGTCTGTAAGTGGTGTTTGCTTCCAGCTGCTAAAATGTTCACCCTAGCAATGCTATGCTGTGTGTGCTCAATCTCTGAGGTCTTATTTGGTCTATTTAACGGCTTAAACCTCCATTTCATCTGAATGCAAAAGGTCACACTTGTAAAGGTCCCTCCCATTCCAGAGCTGTATTGAAGTCTTTGGTGAAACTCAGAAGGTCTGCGAGGCATGTCTAGCCATCTTCCCTCTCCTCAGTTGCTCTAGTACCTGATAGCTCTGCCATCTTTAATGAACTGCTGTTGTCAAAAGGCTCCTAGCCCCTCCAGACTGACTAATGTCAAGCTGTCCTGCCTTGTGCTTGCCTGGGGCACACATCCTCCCATACCTCCCCACAGTGAGAGCAGCGAGATAGCTGCAGTCTTCGAGTTCCTGAGTAATAGATGCTCAAGGTTAGAGAAAAATATTCAACGTTGGTATAGCTACGCAGCCCCCCGGCTCAAATCCAGACCCGTCTTTAGGGATTCCCCTCTAGGCAGCTTCATAACTGCTTCCCAGCTGACTTCCTTCCTGTAGCAAAAGGATTTTCAGATCTGTCTTTCTTGCCCGTGACCCAGAGCCTGTGCAGCTGGAGGAAGAGAAGAAAATTCGAACCTTGCTCCGGTCTAGCGTCTTCTCACCTCGTGCTTATGTTGTGTTCCTTCTTTTGTTTGGCTTGGGGGATTGTTTGGGACAGTCTTAGACTAGCCCTGACTGGGCTCAAATTCTACACACAGTGGCTGACCTCAAACTTGCGGTAATCCTCCTGCCTCTGCCTCCCGGATCCTGAGATTACCAGGTGTGCACTACCATATCTGTCTGGGGGTTTGTTGTTGCTCTCCTTTTCTTAAGACATGATATTACTCTGTAGCCTGGGCTGGCTTGGGTCTTGGTATGTAGCCCAGGCTGGCTTGAACTCATCACTGTCCTCCTGCTTAACTTCCCAGATGTTAGGATGACCGGCATAAGACACCTTATCTTTATTGGGTCCTTTTTTTTTTTATCCCACATGGTTGATGTGGAAAAATAAATCCATTGTCTTAGAGAAATTCCACCTTTGCCCTAAGAACACGGTGGTTCATTATCAGTACATCCTACACTGTTTGGACTCATATATGAGTCAGTGCATGGCCCGGTTGCCATGGAGTAAAACTGATCCTAGTCCAGTGTCTGTTTATAGATCTTTCCAGTGTAAAAGGCTAAAAAGGGTGGGGGAGTAAGAAAAAGATCCGCCAGAGCTAAAGCAACATAATAGGTGTAAACAGGGTACAGGGCAAGAGAGATGACTCAGTGGCTAAGAGCACAGGCTCAGAAATCATGAGGACTAGATTTCAGACCCCAGCCCCAGCATAGTAAGTCAGGCATCCCTGTGACCCAATCTCCAAGGGGTGATAGAAACAGAAAGATTGCTGGGGTTTGCTAGCCTCCAACCTAGCCGAGAAAATGCAAGCCCCCAGGTTCATGGAGAGACCTTGCCTCAAAGGAATAAATAGAGAGTGGTAGAGGAGACACCTCCCGACCTCTTCCAGCCTCTGTGGGTGCATGCATGTACACACGCAAACACACATGTCTATACACATATCCTTGTGTGTGTGTGTGTGTGTGTGTGTGTGTTAGGGCAGGTATAAGATGTGAAACAGGTAAAGGGCTGATGGGGGCCCAAAGTGGGAGGAGCTAGGGCTTCCATCCCGGGTCCTGAGTAAACTGTGGGCAGTAAACCACAGGACAGAATAGAAGAGAAACTGCAGATGAATAGCAGTACATTCTGGTGGGGGCATGTTGAGGACACAGGGGGTAGTTCCATGCCACTACTACTGAGCGATATTGTTCCAAGATCCTGGGACTTAACCACGACGCACAAAAAGAAGTTGCATCACACAGGGCCCAGCTGCCCAGCATCTTCCTGCTTTGCTTTCCTGTTTCTCTCTGGCAATTCTTTTTGTCTGGCTCCACGACTTTCCTTGCCTTAACCTTGGCATACCTGTCAGTGTTCATCCCCTTCAGGTTTTGCCTCCTAAGTGGGCTCGTCAAGGTGTTCATCCGAGTGCAGCTGATGGTCTCCCTCCTTAGCCCAGTGACACACACTTTGCTAAGCCAGCAGTGAGTTCACTTGGCAGTGTTATTTGGAACTTCAGCCTGAAGTAGCAAATTATGGGATGAATTCTGGAGTTGCTCTCGTGTGTGTAAACAGTGGTCTTCTGAATGAATATATCTCCGAAAGCTCTGTTCCCAGTGCAGAGAATATACTTGACCTTTCCCCAGCTTCCCTTGCATTTATGTTTTGTTAATACAATCGGGGACTACATAAACTACAAATCTCTGCTTCTAAAATATTATATTGATTTAATATAGATTAATGTGCTGTATAGTCTCTTTTTGTCAATAAACAGTGGATTGACTAAGCTAAATACATATTAAATATATTTGTCACTCTTTCTTACATGTGAAGAAATTATGCTTTGGAAATAACATCATTTAAAAATCTTCAGAATGGATTGCTTTTCAACTCAGGCAGAAATTTCCTTCCACTATGACCTGCCATTCTGCTTTGCTTTAGTTCTAGATTTTACCATGAGTGATCTTTATATCTATGCTGCAAATGAGCTGATTTAACTTACTTAATAATATACATTGTGTACACACTTGGTGCTGGCCTAAGACCCAGGGAAGTCATGATGAGCAGAGAGCAGTCTGTGTTTTCATTGAGTTTCCTAGTCGAATAGGACAGGAAAGACAGTTAGGAATCATAGGACATGTATTTAGGCTAGAGTACGGAAGTACCGTGCTGTAGTAAAAACGCAGATGTTCTTAACCTGGAAGGCATAGCTTTATCCCAGCAATGATGCGGAGGAGGGGTAGTACTTAGGATGTGTAGGGAGTCACACGTAGAGTGGATTGCACAGGGGTGAGCCTAGAGGCACACAGTTACAGATGCTAGACTTTTGTGTTATAGGAAAGTGATGGTGGTGGCCAGGGAGGGCATAAAGTGTTTGAAAGAGAGAAATCAAATGATAGTGCTAACGATTTGGGAAAGAAAGTAAGGAGGAAAGTCAGAGCAAACCCTTACAGGCATTTATGTTTATTGTTTAGGAATCATCAGGCAGTGAATTCTAAAGAAATGATCTAAACCAAGACTATAAACAGCCATGTATGTGATATTGTTTTTGTAATTTCCGAAAATAATTTGTGCATTCAATTTTTTTTGCCGAAAGAAGACTGCAACATAATATACTAGCCATAGTCCCGCATAGTGTACTTAGTATTTAGTGGCTGCAAATGAGTCCGATGCTGTTATTGTACAGTAGGAGCACAGTAACCAATTTTAAAAAATGCTTTCACTGGACATTGGTGGCACATGCCTTTAGTCTCAGCAATCAGGAAGTTGAGGCAGGTGATCTCTGTGAGTTCAAGGCCAGTCTGGTCTACAGAGCGTGTTCCAGGATAGGCTCCAAAAAAAGGAGGAGGAGGAGGAGGAGAAGAAGAAAGGAAGGAAGGAAGGAAGGAAGGAAGGAAGGAAGGAAGGAAGGAAGGAAGGGAAGGACAAACTTCACTTTCATTTAAAAATTTAAAAAGAAGAAAAAAAAGAAAAAAGAGGGATTAAGAGCACTGGCTGGTCTTCCAGGACCTGGGTTCAATTCCCAGCACCTACATGGCAGCTCGCATCTGTCTGTAACTCCAGTTCTAGGGGCTCTGATACCAGCACACAGACATGCAGGCAGGCAAAACACCAATATAAATAAAAATAAAGAAAGAAAAATATTTTTAAGAAGGAAAGAAAAAAGAACTGGGCAGTGGTGGCACACAGACCCCAGCACTCAGGAGGCAGAGGCAGGTGGATCTCTGAGTTTGAGGCCAGCCTGGTCTAAAGAGCAAGTTCCAGGACAGCCAAGATTATACAGAGAAACCTTGTCTTAAAATATAATTAATTAATTAAAAATTGTATGTATGTATATGTGTGTGTATATATAAATATAAATATATATATATACATAGTTCAGAGATAAATTCAGATTTTTTGAAAACTAGGTTTTGGCAGTGGGGGACAGAGTCTGTCTTTAAAGGATGGGGATTCCTTTTGGTAGTTTCAGAGGGATGAAAGCACCCAGTGGGGCAGGGAACACAGCAGTAACCACTGTTACTTTTCTCTGCCGGAGGGTGTCAGTGTATCAGACTTGTCTAGCATGTACAAGGCCCTGGATTCAGCCCCAGCATTGCAGAGGGAACAAAGAGTAACTCAGTGTGGTAAGAAGAGAAGGGGGACATGCTGTTCTATGCACATCTCAGTGGATATCCCGTGTTGGCTCAGTCGTACCGAGTTCATCATGCCTCTAGTACCTGGGCCGCCTTTGCTTCTTTCCACCATCTGGACTCATTGACTCTTCTCATACACAGACACTCTTGGGACTTGAGCTCTCTGGCCAGGATCCCTCCTGCCTCAGCTACTCTGCCGACCTCCAGCCGCTGGGCTAACGCTCGCTCGGCTTTGTTACCGCTGATCCTCTTGTCCATTATGTAGGGCAAGCAAGCTGCTGTCTGGGCAGTGAACCTCAGTGCTAAGCCTCCCAACACTGTGTCTGTTGTATCCCCTGTTTTCTGCTCCCAAATACAGTAAGCTCAGCTTCCTGTCAGCTCCCTGGCCTGCCAGTCTGGTCGCCCACAGCGGATCCATCACCAGGGCAGGAAGGGACCTGCAGAGAGGCTGGTAAGTCCCCAAACCCTTTGGCTTTGACTCCAGGACTTCCGGGGGTTTGTGCTCTTCTGAGCTTGGTTTGCGAGATAGGTACCCTGGTGTCCTCACACAGAGAGACTCTTCCTAGCCCGCTCTCAGATGATACGGCACAGACAGTGGCCACACAAAGCAGGCCCTGGCCCCATAGGTAGCTGAGGACTAGCAGGGGACCTGCAAAGAAACCACAGGACACTGTCTCTCCAGCTTTGGTGGGAAGGGTATATTCTTCTAGTATCTGTGGTTGCTGTACCTCGCTCTGCTCTTAAGGTGAATCTGTATTGTGTGTACTGTCTCCAGGGTTTTTGATTTTCCTCACTGATGTTGTAGATCCTGAAAGGGCTGTACTTGAGGCTGGTTGGGAAGGGTTTTCAAAGCTTATGAACCTATCACAAGAATCCTTTGAGAATCGAGCGCTTCCTATAATATGAATATATACCCTGAGAAGTCTTCACTTCCCTGGAGTTTTTTGTTATTGGGGAATATTTAAAGGCTGGTAGACAATTAAAGAACGCGTGCTTCTTGCTAGTTTTTCCGTCAGTGGGCCCCTGTACAGACTCTGTATTTGTGAGTTTAGAATATGAAGAGCCATACTCAGAGATGTGCCCCAGAGGCAAGAATACGATGATGCAAACAACAGATCTCCCCACCAACCCCTTTGCTCTGCTCAGCAAGGTGGGTCAGGGTGGAGGAAGGAACAAGTTGCCCTGAGCCACAGCTAGTGGCAGTACAGGTGGACTCAAATAGGAACACTGGGTTTTGGTTGATCTACTCAAGGTAAACTCACATTTAAAATAAGTCTCATAATAACATAGTTAATAAAATAAAATCATCATGGGCTTTTAGACCAGAATAAACCTTATGTAGGTCAACCTGAATATTTTTGAAGCCAAAAGTCCCTCCTTATTTTAATATAAGGCAAAATTAAAAGCTAATCATTGACCTAGGTGGCATATCCATGGACTAAATTTCAATGTCTAGTAGACATCTCTCAACACTTCCTTACACTTTGTTTTTACAAGAATTCTGAAGCCTGCTGGGGCTGTAAGTGGCATTTGGCCACACCCAGAACAGGTTCCCATCCCTGGAGATCTAGAGGAGGATTAAGCTGGAACCTGAAGCTTGTAGCTCTTGTACAAAGATGCACTAGCAGTCTTGCTGGGGACTCTTCCAAGTGCGCCAGGGTGTATGTCCAAGGTCAACTGGGGAATAGATGTTGAAAAGTCATGTCTTCTTACCTGTTACTACGGATTTGGTGCTGATAGATCCTGACAATTTGTGGCAAGAAAATTTTCTGTTCTTCTCTTAAAAGGACATGAAGTATAATCCCACTGAAGGGTCGGTCAGTCTGTAGATGGGGTGTGTGTGAGAAGTCATATCAAGAGGTAGAAATGGAGGCTGAGAGTGGTGCTACCCTCCCTTAATCCCAACACTCCAGAGACAGAGGCAGAAGATCCCTTTGGCTTTGAGGCCAGCCAGATCTGCATAGTGAGTTCCAGAACAACCAGGACTATGTAGAGAGACCCTATCTTAAAGACAGAGTGGGGAGTAGGGAAGGAGGGAAGAAGGGATTGGGGCAGTGTTGATAACCAAGCAAGGTAAAATATAAAGTTCAACAGTAATGCACCCATGCAATTGAAGCCACATGTAAGACTACACCTTCTCTTACAACTTGACACCCTTGCAATTTGAGGAGACCACAAATGCATAATGATGTATTTTCAGAAGTATAATATGATCAGAGCCTCTAATAAAGTAAATTTATATCCGCATTTATTAGCTAGGGATGTATTCGCCTATAAGTGCAGCTCCCGGAGGAATCAGACGTCTTGTGATCAGTTGGTCTGCCAAGCTGTTTCTGGACCGGGCTGTTGCTCATCAGTTATGGTTTGCAGTGACTGCACAGGGCGTTCAGCGTACTCAGCAGCAGCTTCTGTCACTAGAGTTCTAGGCACAGCCCATCTTGCTTCAGATTGTCCTCTCAGAACTTCGTACAACCCAGTCCATTTGAACGTCTCTATTGAGTGTTATTACCCACGTGCTGATTGTTCAGAGTTTGGAAGGCTTGGGAGTCTGTCGAAATGAAATGTATTTAGAATCACTGACTTTTCAAAATTATGAGGCTCTATCCCAGCCACTCTAAACAAACCCTGGATCCCTCAGGGTTTAAGCAGAGCTTAACCTCCATCCAAGTAGCTCATTCCATCTCCAGTTGGTTCTCTTAGAGCACTTCCCCTGATAGAATTATCATTATTCTACTTCCTCTTCCACCTTTTGGTCCTTGTTCTGTACCTGATGCCCCTTTATGACACCACATAGTCTCGGTCGCTTTGACAAAATTTCTACCACCCTCCCCTCTCTCCCCCAAACCCACCTCACCTTGTCTCCGGTCTTCTAAACATTCAATACTCAGAGCCCTCCAGGATACTCTGGGGTAGACCAAGATCCTCTCTCAAAGTGTGATGCTACAGGCTGTGGTCCCAGTGTGTGGGTCGCCAGTGCCTTTCAGCTTCCCTGTTCAAAGCAAAGCCTCAGTGTTGTTATTACGGGGGACCCCACTCAGCATCGCTGTCAGTTCCCTGACAGGCAATGTGTCTGAATGTTTTTTATCGGAAACATGTCGTCTGTTCCCCTCAATTGTATCCGTGCATTTCACACAGAAGAGCCTTCAGAATGCTTTTGTTTGGGTGGGTACACATGTGTGCAGGCACACACGTGTGCACAGCTGCGACAAGAAGGTAGAAATCTAAGTCATGTGTCTTCTTCAGTCATTCTCTTCGTTTTTTGTTTGTGTGACATGGTTCTTGCAAAACCTAGTATTTATTAATTCAGCTAGATGGACTGACTCACAAACCTCAGAGATCCTCTGCCTCAGTGTCCCCAGCACTAGGATCAGAGGCACACACTGCCATTCCTACTTTTTAATGTTAATCCCGGGAATCCAGACTTAGGTCCTTGTGCTCATCAAAAACTACCCCTTTACTCACCGAGCCGCTTCCCAAGCCCCCACTCAGCACGTTTATTTCTTCCTCCCGAAAGAGAAAAAATAAGGAGCTCTGTGTCTGTCTGCCCTTTGTCGATCTGACATGACCACTAACCGTTCCTCTTGGCAAGTCATCTCCCTTGAGTGTTGAGTTTTCCAGAGCCGCAGAAGGAAGGAGAGAAGAAAACAGTGTCATGATTTTACCACTAGGCCTATAATATTCTTGCTCTTTTCCAACCCAGAAGCCCTGGTGTTTGCATGTTGTGTTTCTGCATCAGATTCGAATCGAGGGTTTAACAGTTGTGAAAGCAGAAAAACTCTTTCTCTGTTGCTAGGAGTTTTGTATTTCTTGATTTATAGTACCTCACAACCTTGCTTTTCTTCATGGTTGATTTCCATTTGATTTCCACCTCAGCTATGAAAGACAGGCCTTATTTTTTTCATTTTAGGGATAAAAGCATTAGAGGTTGCAGCCAAAGTCAGGGCACTGAGGTTACAAGCACCATTGAAGAGCTCTTGATTCTTGGCAACCTTAAATCAACACCCACAGGCATCGTCAGTCACCAGGATCTGATGATTGTCCCCACACCCAGAGCACATGTTTCCATCTGTCCCCAGAAACACAATATCTTTGTGATCTACACATATTTTATTTCCAATGTTAGCTAATCTTTCCAGAGACTTTGAATTAAAAGAAAAATGAGCTTGCACTGATCGTTTTGGTGTGATGGTTCCATACTAGCACGTGGTGGCCTCTGCATTTTGAAAACTGTCTCTGAGTTAAGTTATCCTGAGCATTACACTCCTATGGAACCTAGCATCTCCCTTTTCTAAAAATCAAAATTCGGAGTGCCAACCTCCAGCACCTTCTAAGAAGCTCAGAATTCTTGAGGGAAAACCATTGGGGAAGGGAATTGAGACCCTGTGCTCAAAACTTAGAGCAGCCATAGCCCCGGGTGTTGGATGACTTTCGAGACTTGATTCACTGGAGCCCTGTGAATCTTCCACTATGTGCTTCTTAGAACTATCCAGCCTGGCTTGCTTTTATTAACCATAAAGAGGCAAAACCAGAGATTAAAAAAAAAAAACTTGATTTGTCTTTGTTACCCATCAACATCACACATCTGTTAATATCTATTTATTTATTTTTTAATTGTTTGGGTTATTTTAATTGACACAGACTAATTGTGTGTATTTATGGGCTAAAAGGTGAAAATTCAGGATAGATATTAAATATTTAATAATCAAATCAGAAATATCAATATTTTCATCCTTGTATAAACATTGACCATTTTTTTCATGTTGAGAACCTTTGAGTTCCTTCCTTCCATTACTTCATAAAGTACAACAAATTGTTGAAGACTGTAATTTACTTTATGTGCTTGCGAATTGCTCATTTACCTATTTTCATGCCGCTGTAAGTTATAAACACCCTACTGTTCTGTAGAATACTAAGGTCTTTTGGGAAAACAATTGGGTCAAGGAACATTTTTCATTCCTGGTTTTGGAGTAAGAGATTGACCTCTGAGATGAGAAGGAAAAGCCACTCTGAATTCTCTCGTTTTTATGGTTGGTATCACAATGGTCAGTCTCACATGCCCAACCTCAAGAGAAGGTGTGAACCTAACCATATGCTCAGAGGGTTAAGACCACATATAGGTTTATTTGCTCTGTGAGAGCCATGTGCACGACTTGCCTGTGCGAGGTGACAATGCTGGCTACTAGGAATCAAGAAGATGGCCCCAGCTCAGCATCCTCCACTGCGAGTGACTGTAATGATCTGCCCACTGCTGCTCTCCTGTACACTCCACACATCACTGGCTCGTGAGCCACTCAGGCTCCACCAACACTGCAAATGAGGAATGGTGAGGCCCAAAGATGGATATGAGCTGGGTACATGTTGAGATACACTGTCTTTCTTCCTTCTTGGGCACCTCCCATCAAACTGGTGAATGCAGCGAGGCATGTGCTTCTAAGTACACATGAACCTCACCACTCCCCCCATCTTTTGTGACCTCTGAGAGACAAAGGAAGTAAGCTAGGACTTCAAGCCTGAATCAAGGGGTTGCACCATGGTGGAATTTTCCATCCCCTTGGGTCACAGTCTTGTTTGTGTGTTTGGGCTGATTCTGAAGTGGGATCCTGCTGGTTGTTCCTCCTCTTTCTAGCGTCAGGTGCTCTTATTCTCTGTTATAGGCAGCTTATACCTTTACCGTTGCTTTCTGTTTCAGAGCGAAGGGAAAGCCTGGAAATGAGTCTGAACCAGAACTAAGTATTTCCACTGCTCAGACCCCTCTCTCTAGGCTGCCCAAAGCCCTAGGCCATCACAAAGGTTTTTGTCATTTTGGTGTTGGGGACAAGAACTAAAGCTCCAAATCAAAGCACCAAAATAGCCACTTGTTTGTGTTCCTTTAGAAAATCAAGACATGTTGACCCTTAATCTTTATCAATCAAATGACACACTGCCCAGCTGTCTTGCTGAATTAGTGGAAGATGCACAGCTGTTCCATGGGCCCCACTCCTGCTGATGGCAATGTACAAGGTTTGGAAATCAACATCTGGATATCTCTCGCACTGAAAGTGTGCTTCCTGATTCTAAGCAGCCTCTCAAGGCCGCTTTCGTTAAGTGGTCTTGAATTTCATGTCCTTCACCCACCAGGTCCTTTTCCTGGAAACCGTGGAAAGCCTTTCGCCAGCTCCATCTCATGTCCACAGGACTCTTGCACAGTCCTGGAGGGGTTCCTGGCCACGAAAGCTCTTTTCTCGCTTCCCCTCCTTTGAGTCTCAACTCTGCACAGACTGCAGAAGCCCTTTATGTGGGGAGGCCTAAGGACTGTCAGGCCAGCTGGAGGTCCTTTGTGTGGCTAGAGGTGAAGGCATGCTGGAGGGGAAAGACTTTGGCTATAAAATTCTTGGCACAGCGTGTTTTAAAATTGTATACACTGAAAAGAAAATACTCTCAGGCCTGATGGCACAAGCCTGCAATCCCAAAACTGGAGAGGCTGAGACAGAAAGATTGAGAGTTCAAGGCTAGCCTGGGCAAGTGAGTATGACTGTGTCACCCTAGCATTTGGGAGGTACATGCAGGAGGTTCAAGAGTTCAAGGTCCTTTTGGACCTCGTAGTGAGTTTGAGGACAGCCTAGACTGTGTGAGACTATGTCTCAAAACATAAAATGACAGCAGCAGGCATAGATGAATGGGAGAACATTTGCCTCACGTGCAAAAAGCCTAGTTCAATCCTGGGTGCTCTAGACCAGTTACTCCTTTCGCAGGCAAACCAGCCAAAACAAAACAAAGCAAAATCCCCCAAAATTCACTAGTAACCCATGACTCAAGAGGTGGAGGAAGAAGGATGGCATGTTTGAGGGAAAATGGGCTGCACAGCAAGACCCTGTCTCAAAAAAGAAAAAATGGGGCTAAAAATGGGTCTGATGGAGCACATGTGTAACACGCATAGGCCTTGGGTTCAATCCCAACACCGACAGAAACAGGGGAAATGAGGTTGAAACTGAAGTGATTGCATCCTGCTGGCTCATCGCTGCCCTCGTTCAGTTTGGTGTGTAATTGTTTAAGAATGAAAGCAAAATAGGAATCTCACTCCTTAAAAACACCAAGGTAAGCATTCTTCCCTCCTGTGTAGCTTTCTGGGAGCTTAACTGATGTTTCCATGTTACCATCCAGGCGGACTAAGCATTGCCTTTGATTGTCTTTGGTCAGGTCTGAGATTCTCAGTCAGTCTTCCTTAGGTACCTTTACCAAAGAAGAGTAAATGCAGAGAGAAACTGAGACCACATCCCCAGTGAACTAAAAAAAGAAAGAAAAAAAACCTCTGTGCTTCCTTTTGAGGCTTACTTTTTACCTAGAAGAATAAAGTACTTGTGTAATATTGTATTTTATAACATAAAACTAAGTCATAGCATACTTAAAATGTTCTGTGCTCAATTCTAGAAACATTGAACTGACCGTGTACAATATGTACATATAAATATGTATATACATACACCCCTAATGGAACTCTGTTCACATGTGGTTCTGTCACTGTATCGTGTCACATTAATAACATTTAAAATGACATACAAGAAATAAAAAGGAATCCAGAGGCCAATGTGGTGGTCCATGCCTGTAATTCCAGTACCCCAGAGGGTAAGGCTGGAAAGCGAACTAGAAGCCAGCTTGAGCATCACACGGATTTTGACAAAGGCATTCGAGGTTGGCTCTCCTACCTGTTACCTAAGTCCCTCCTCCACTCAGCAGGAGTTCTCGGTTCCATCATCTGCTTTTCTCTCTCCCCACTACTCCAGCTTCATCACCACCTCTCTGCACCCCACCCAGATCTTCTCTCCCACTGAATTCTTTCTTCCTTTTGCTGTGAACCCACATCACCTCTCCAGAGGAGAACTGCTCACCCCCACCCCATCCTCATCCCACCCCCGCCACCCTCTAGTTCCAGGAGCAGACAGAGGTGAAAGGAGGCGGAGTGCAGAGTGATGGGGAAGGAGCAATGATGGGGACAGAGCAATGATGGGGAAGGAGCAATGATGGGGAAGGAGCAATGATGGGGAAGGAGCAATGATGGGGAAGGAGCAATGATGGACCAACTAGGAGGGTTTTCTGGGCAGAGAGATGGACACCTTGAAACATCCCTGTGTTAATTGTCTGTATCCTGTCACAACAACATAGAAATATTTTGCTCCATGCTCTGTACTTATGACAAGTTAATATATCACATTGCTCTCATGTCATTGGAAATTTGGAAGATAATTCAATATTCTACCTACCACCATCAATCACTATGTTAATAGTGGTAAAATAAATCTTAATCCAGATATGAATTCTTACTTCAATTGTATATTTTAAAAACAAGTTTTGGAGATCATATACAATTGTAAATAACCATTTCTTTTTCTGATCACATGCTGTATGGAAAATCAGGAAATCACTGAGATAAATATCATTTTTATATCAGTCTTTGTGTGTGAACCCATGTACCCATGTCACAAATAATGGTTGGCTTCCCATAGTGTCACTTGAAAAAAATTATTTTCTATGTGCCAAGCAGCTAAAATGTTCAACATGGATGTTGTGAAAAGAAGTCATTGGGTTTTCCTTCTGAATCCTTAGCTCAGTGTCCACCTTGGAAAGACTGTATCTTAGCATGCAGGCTGCTGGAACAATATTATTGCTGGTATTTCCTCTCTCCTCCCTCTCCTCCCTACATCTCCACTCCTCCCTTCTCCCCTCCCTCCATCTCTTTCCCTCCTCCTCTCTCCATTTCCTTCCTCTTCCCCTTCTATTTCTTTCTTCCCTCCCCTTCTGTCTTCTCTTCCTCTTCCTTTCCTCTTCCTTCTGTCTCCTTCCTTCCTTCTCTCCTTTTTTCTTTTTGAGACAGAGTCTCAGGTAGCCCATGCTGGTCTCAAACTTCCAAGGCAGTGGAGAGTGATCTAAATTCCTAATCCTCCTGTCTCCACCTCCCAAATGACTTTTTTTTTCTCTTTATACAACCCTCTAAAAAGTATAGAAAACCATTCTTCCTCCTGGCCATACAAAAACTGGTCCCAGCCTGCCTTTGACCTTCTGTCTATATAGTCCTTGGGACTTGAGTGGGAAAAGAGAAGTCACTGAAACCTGAAACATGGCTGTTGTGCTGAATAGAGTGGTCTGGATTGGGGCCTGCTGGGAAGAGATAGTAATGAGGAAATGGATGGGAAGCCCTTGAAGCAGATCCTCTCAGTGACTGGATGTGTGAGAGATTAGAAAGAAAGGGTAGATCAGACAAGGATTCTGGCTTAAAGACTAAGCACCTAAGTGTGGTACTAATGTCTCCTCACACCAAGATGAGGGAAGAGTTGAGAGAAGATGTGATGGTTTCTCGGCTGCTGAGACCAGCGTGTCTGGGTACTGTCTGGGTGAAGGGTGCCTGCAATCAGGTGACTCTGTGGGCCCTGCTACCCCATTCCATTCACAACATGTGTCTCACTGGGAGCCTCTGAGGGGATGAACACAAATGCTGGGTATCCCAAGAGGCTGCAGGACAAGGGAGAGCACTACTTAGGAATACCACCCAGCACTGGGATGTGAGATGGTTGGAGAGTCTGGTGCCTTGGGTACCACTCCTCCTCAGCCTAGGCAAAGGGAAAGGAGAGTCTCACAGTGGTGAGCATCAGGCATGATACCGAGTGGAACAGAGAAAGGGAAAATATAATGGGACAGAATCATGAGCCTTAGCACTATTCGGAGAGGAGTGGACAGAGCCTTTAATTCCAGCACTCGGGAGGCAGAGACAGGTGAATCTCCATGAGTTTAAGGCCAGCCTGGTCTGCAGAGTGAGTTCCAAGAGACAGCCAGAGCTGTTACACAGAGAAACCTTGTCTCAAAAAGCTGAGAGAGACAGAGAGAGACAGAGAGAGAGAGAGAGACAGAGAGAGACAGAGAGAGAGACAGAGAGAGAGACACAGAGAGAGGACAGAAGGCCTTTTGGAGCATCATCCTCAGTTCCTGTGTTACAAGCATCATGACAGCCTGTTCTTTCATTGGCTCCCTTTTAGAAGTTTTGCTAAGTGGCACAGATGCGCTCCATCACATGTGATTTGAAAATCACCCTTGATAATGATTCTGTGACTTCTGTATGGTGCTGTGGTCCCTGAGCCATTTGAAGGATGCTTTCTGTCCTACAAAGAATCCATCCAAGTATTGCCTTATGGTAACTTTACACTCCTGCTGGAGGTCAGATAACGACTGTATTTCCTCTTAGAGCACATCGTACCAATGCTTTCCGATTCTTTCAGTTTCTGCAGAATAGCTGATTGTACTGTAGAGGAGGACAGCTATGTCCCGCCTGCAAAACACTTGGCATCTCCTCCATTAACAGGCTCAAGAAAATGTAGAGAAAAATATAGGCATATATTTGATGAAAGAGTTGGGAAAATGTCTGTAAGCTTCTGGAAGGTAGGCGCATCTTTGAAATTGTCTCTAAGCCTAGGCAGAGCTCAGTCAAGATCACATGCACGTTGCTGGCCTTCCCATTATTCTGTCCTGTTAGACCTGAAGTTTCTTGCTTTAACTGTTCTCCTAAAGAGTTCATTGAGATGCGGTGACTATATGCCTCTGTCTTCCCATTAAGCTGCTGTGTGAAGAATACACACAGCTGCCTCTGTCCACATTGCACGCCTCACGCTAATGCTCAGGATGCTTGGCGGTTACAATAGAGAGGGCACACATCACTTTTTTTTCTGTCTGTTTGGCAATTAACCATTCACTGGCTTTTTTTGTTGTAACATGCACTTCCTTTCTCTTGTTTTCATTCAAGCTATATACGCCATGGAAATTAATGTGGAGACAGACAAACAGACAGGAGAGACCAAGATTCTCTCTGCATCCACCATTGGCCCAGAGGGGGTCCATCAGAGAGGAGTCAAAGTCTATGATGATGGTACCAAAGTAGTGTATGAGGTGCGCTCAGGAGGCACCGTGGTAGGAAACGGAGCCCACAAATTAAGCGCACAGGACGTGGAAGAACTGATTCAGAAGGCTGGACAATCAAGCTTCAGGGAACAAATGTCGGAAAGGACTGTTGTTGCGGATGGGAGCCTGGGCCATCCCAAGGAACACATGCTCTGCAAAGAAGCCAAGTTAGAAATGGTGCAGAAATCCAGGAAAGACCCCGCTTCGGGAAACCCCGGGCAGCAGGCTCAGCCCGCCAGCACGGAAGGGCAAGAGGCAAACCTGGATCAACCCGTCACCATGATTTTTATGGGCTACCAAAATATCGAAGATGAAGAGGAGACGAAAAAGGTGCTAGGCTATGACGAAACCATCAAGGCCGAATTAGTCCTGATCGATGAAGACGATGAGAAATCGCTAAGAGAGAAGACAGTGACGGACGTGTCCACCATCGATGGGAACGCAGCCGAGCTGGTGTCCGGGAGGCCCACGTCGGATACCACAGAACCCTCATCCCCAGAAGGCAAGGAAGAGAGCCTGGCCACAGAACCAGCCCCAGGTACCCAAAAGAAAAAGCGCTGTCAATGCTGTGTTGTCATGTGACCACTTCTTTCTCCTTCCCTTTCTTCCGGGCAGCCTCTCTACTCTCCACCTCTTAAATAGAGCTCACTGTACCACTAACTGCGATACTGTGATCTGGAAGCAAACACCTGCCTTGCCTCACAGTTGGATTTGCTTTGATCTCTCACTCACATCTTTCCTTCTCACTTGGGAAACAACGTGCATGTGTGTGCTTCATTTTTTTTTTCTCCCCAAGAACTTACTTTCTTCTCTAAGTCTTTCCTTGTGTCTTCAAGAGTGAATCAGTGCGGTACTGCTCGGTTGGAGTGGACTCTTCACAGCAACTGGTTATCTAATAGCCTTAATTGACTTGACTGGACTCAAACCCGTTGGCCCCCGGGGGGGTTTCATTTTAGCGTGTGCTCCTCTAACAGACACACACACACACACACACACACACACACA
>LOEQ01002096.1:145608-158922 GCA_001685075.1 Bramus lutescens | reverse complement strand
GAACTAATGGGCCAGGCAGTGCTTAAACGAATACAATTTGTGTGTTATTATTTCTGGGGTATAAGCTAGC
The DNA here is from genome assembly GCA_001685075.1 of Bramus lutescens. Lineage (NCBI taxonomy): Eukaryota > Metazoa > Chordata > Mammalia > Rodentia > Cricetidae > Bramus > Bramus lutescens. The sequence continues at coordinate 158,852 of LOEQ01002096.1, read as the reverse complement.
CGTGCGGGAGCTGGGCAGGACGAAATGCAGGCCTGCTCCCCTGTGCCTCATCACTACAGAGATGGACTTGTGTGGGGCCCCCCTTGAGGGCATGTATATACTCAGTCTCAAGTGAGTGGCATGATATAGGTGGGGGTAAGGAGTCACTATAGAAATGGAATATTTACATTTATGTATTTTTTAGAGAATAATATTTTTATAGTAGAATCTATATGTATTGTAGAGCTTGAGTTTGAAAACCCCCTCAACTGAGTGAGTTCTTTCTCCATTCCCTTATGGTTTCTTTCTGGTAAATTCTATAGCACTAACTCAGATCTTGTGACTCAGCCTCGGCATGAAATCCAAGGTTTCCAGCAGATGTGTGCTGTAAGCTTGAGCTTTCTGGACTTGGTCCATTAGATTGTGTTGGTTCGATGGCCCTTTGGACCACACCTTTAATAATGCATGACTGCCTTTGGGAAGGAGATGAGGTTTCTCTATGCAAGCAAAACCTAGCAGTGACCCTAGTCCAGTTCTTTCACACAGTCAAGTGATTGTTGCATTTATGGTTAAGGGAACGTTCCCTATGGTACATTTACATAGATGTATAAGATGCATGAGATGATGAACTGAAAGGATAGAACCATCTACACTGGTAGGGATGTCCAACCTTTTAACACTGTAACATGATGATGTCATATGAAACATTTCGGGCATTCACTATCTGGGATGCTTGCAGTATATGAGCTGCAGGTTGCCTGTGCCTGATCTAGGATCTGTACAGAAATAGAAACGTCCAACTCCCCTCACAGGCCTTGTATCCATTGCTGAGGATGCATTGTGCTTACAGAGATCTGTAGAAACCTGAAAGAATTTTCTCTTTATCCATAGATGGGACAGTAAATTGGTAGAGTTCTTGACTCTTTTGCCCAATTTTATGCTAAATTTACGAGTTCCTATTTGTCACCGTGTGTTTTAGCTGATACTTCATCCATGCCTGTTCCTGTAACCAGATGACGGAGAGGGTCAAACCTCAGAGTCTTCCCAACTTTCCTGTTTGACCCCCTTCCCAGACAGCATCCTTCCCTGCCCCAAGAGTCCAGGATCCTTTTCCCAGCAAGGCAAGGTCATAAACGTCTCTTTCTAGTTCAATAAAAATTACCACTGTAGTTCCTGGGCAAATAATTTTAAAATCTTCATCACCAGAATCCACATCCTGCCCCCCCCCACAAAGCCCAGCTCAAGCCCATGTGTGAACCTCACTGACATGGAGACTGCTGCAAAAAGAACTATGCAATTGCCTGAAGGTGCTGCCTGGTGCTGAGGGAAAGCCAGATACTCTTGTTACCAAGGAAACCTCCTGGCTTCCAGACCGGGTGGGCAGGGCAACATCACTTGGGTTTGCAGTGACAAAGAGGTGAGAGGTCACCAGGCCCTGTCTGATCTGTACCGTTCTGCACGTAGCTCCACTGAGTTCCACAATGTCCTATTCTGGCAAGTGGGAAGAAGAGTTCTGTCCTTTGCAGGATTCTGGAACATTCTTTCTTCCTTTCAAACTCCTGGCTGAGGAGAGACAAAAATCTTAACAAGCGTTCCAGAAAATGTTGTGTCTGATGCAGCTTTTCAGTTGGATGTAGGTTGTTGACGGGATTTTCAGCTTTACCTGCTCAGTCGGGGAGCATGTGACGCGTCTGTATATACATCCATTCATGGTTGGTGGGGGTGGGGGGGCTGGGAGTCTGTTGTGCTTCCTCTGAAATAGACTTGCTGGGCTTAGCTGCTGTGCTCTGTAACCTGAAGTGTACTTTGACTGTTCTGTATCCTCCAGATGAAAACAAAACAACAAAAACCAACTTCAGAAAAAAAAAATCACTGCCAGCGACATCTGATGCTGTACATGTAGCTTCTCTCTGTTTCTCTGTACAGTATTAATAGACAATAAACTGCCTTTTCACCGCACCCACCTCTCCGTGTCTGTTCCCTAATTCTTTCCACTTCTCACTTGCTCTAAATGGACTTCGGGCTTGACCATGTTGGAGGCGTCCTCCAGTCACTCCCTACAACATAAGATGAATCCGATAGCCCCCATACTGTGGATTGTTCCAGAATCACCTGGGTGTGCCTAGGGATGATAGGAAAGCCCGATCCTTTCTACAGAGCATCGATTCCTAGAGGCAACTGTTCATCTTCAATCTAAAGGATGTTTGCAGTGATTCTGATCCGTGTATTTGGGGGCCCCTTGTAGCCTGCCTGTTCCTGCTGGTTTCCACGCTAACCGAGCCAATCTCTCTCTGGCTTCTTTTTACACATCTCTTTCCACACCTGCCTTGTGGGGGTTGTTTTTCATTCTTCTTACAAGTCCCAGCAGTGGCTCAGACGGTTATCTCTTGGGTAAACTCGGGATTCCCCTGAGGTTAAGTGAATAGTCTTTGTTTAGTGTGCTCCCTACCCAGACACTCCCCAAAACACACACTACTAGTCTCTCCTGTTCACCATATCCATCTACTTTACCTAGAACAGAACTGACGAATTTTTCTATACATTAGGAGATAGGAAATATGTTTTGGCTTTGTGAGCCAAATGGTCCTTGTCAGAATTGCTTATCTCAGCTCTACCTGACATACAGACGAGAGAATGTAGCTGGATTTTAATGAGCTAATTCACAAAGCAGGCATTAGGCCCAGACCGGCCTGATGATTTGTAATTTCTCCTCTTTTGGCCTAGGACAGGACCTGTCACACACTGAGTACTCAATACAGAAAAATGAAATTGTGGCATGAAAGAATAAAAAAAATGTATGTGACACCCTTACGGAAGTGTCACAGAAAATTGTATCCTTGGAGGACATTAAGTAGATTAAATTAATTGAGGATGCCTATTCATTTGGATTTCAAGGTGGATTTGGGGGAATGTCTTTATGCTCAGAAAGTAATGAAAGAGGGTACTATAAAGGTGCCTTATAGGCTGTCCAGTTACTGGATTGGAGCTGGTAAGAATTTCAACCAATACAAAGCGGAGGAAATGCAAACACATCTTCTCTTTTTCAAAAGTACTAGAGATGCTGTAACTACTTGGCTCCTGTGTATCTAAGCATTCAGCCCAAGTGTTTGGAGACCCGTATGTTGTCTGAGCCATCCTATGTTGTAGGTGGTGGGGCTTTCTTTTTAGTTATCTATTTATTTATTTAATCTTATTTTGTGTACATTGGTGTTTTGCCTGCATGTATGTCTGTGTGAGGGTGTCAGATCCTCTGGAACTGCAGTTACAGAGAGGTGTGAGCTGTCGTGTGGGTGCTGGGAACTGAACCCAGGTCATATGGAAGAGCAGCCAGTGCTCTTAACTGCTGAGCCATTTCTCCAACCCACGGCAGGGCTTTCTTTACGTTATTTCCTTGATGGAAAAAATATTATAATGCCAGTTGGGCTGTGGTGGCACACAGCTTTAATCCCAGCATTTGGGAGGCAGAGGCTGAGAGATCTCTGTAAGTTGGAGGCGGGTCTGGTCTAAGAGTAAGTTCCGGGACAGCCAGATCTACGCAGAGAAACCTTTGTATCAAAACGAACAACAACAAAAAACTATAAAGTGAAACTTGTAGGTTTGGACTACAACCAGGATAGTACAATACAGTATGTAACCTGCAGCTCTAGGACGTTCCAAGAAGGGAAAATATCAGAACTCTGGCAAGGAATCCAGTTAATGGAGAAGGGGAATCCCCCTTGGGAGGGTAGGATTTTCTTTAATCCACCAACCCTGTGAGGCTGACATTATCGTTGTTAGGGACATACTAAGTACACTACCCACATAGCAGTGCAAAATGTTGATGAGGAGTTCCAGGAAACAAGCTCTGTGTTCAACCTCCCATTTCAAACCTGTTCTGAAGGCTCTCTTGTCACAGAAGTGGGGTAAGGATGACCATGAAATTGGGTGCAGAAAGACTGGGAAAGCAGGGGTTATTCTTTCCAGAAAGACAAAGTGACACCAGTTATTTGCACCTTTAAACACTCGAGGAAATGTTTGGCAATAACAGCACCCCCTTAGGCTGGGAGATGTCTCTGCAACACTTCCTCACCAGAGAGAAACAAGGTAATGTCAACATCTGCTCAATAGAAGTCCGATTCAAAGGTATTCTGCATTGAAGTTCAGATGTAACTGTTTGATTTTAATTTGTGCTCCTTGATTGGGTTTCTTAGGTCTGGTACTTGCAGGGCAATGATATTCTTTAATGCTCACTTCCTTGTCTTACTGACAGTAAGAATGAGCACCAAAGACAGGCAGCTTGGAGAACAGTGAGGTAACAGCCTTTCCCTCCTAGTTTTAACCAAAGGCCTGTCAAATGTAAAAGTGATGATAATATTTCCAGTTTTCTTTTTCATGACCGTTTCATGGGGTCCTGAAAATATGAGCTCCAGATGCCTGCTCTAATTTTTAGAAGTTTTTATTATGTTTATTTATTGGGAGGTGGAGGGCAGAGGGCAGCTTCTGGAGTCAGCTCTCTCCTTCTCCCGCTTGGGTCTTGGGGATTGAACTCTGGTTCTTGGACTTGGCAGCAGACACCTTTACCTGCTGAACCATTTCATCAACCCTACTGGCCTATCTATACTTTTCAGGCCAGGGTCCTTCAGTCAGGCTGAGGACAACCTCAAGGTGAGGACAATTCTGCAGTCTATATGGACTGCCTAAGTTAATGTCACACAGGGAACAAGACAATTTTGCTTTTCCTGAAATGCTAAGTAATAGCCCCATCTCAGAGTGCTGGCACACCCCTACCCAGTACTCCCACAACTCAGGACTTTAGAGCATCAAGTCAATTATTTTGACCTTGTACACATACCAACGTGTGTGGAATTGTTTAATATTTTGGCCCATATAAACTTACTCAAGACTGAACTTTAGTGCACTCCCTAAAATAGTTATCACGTGCCATAAAAGCAATTCAAAATAAAATTAAATGAAAATCATTAATTTCCAGAAGACAGTAATATACTAGTCAACGAGAACAGCTCTCTTGTGTTAAAAAAAGAACAAACTTTCTTTCTTTCTTTCTTTCTTTCTTTCTTTCTTTCTTTCTTTGAGAAAAGAGTGCCGTAGATAATATGGTCATAATTATTAATCTTTGTCTACCAAGATCAGACATAAAGAAAGAGAATCAAAATGGCAGCTGTTCTCTTGGCACGTGCGTCACTGTTCCATACTGCCAGCACCACCCCCCCGCAAAATCCCGGGAGACACTTCCTCCCCTGTATAGATTTTTAAAAAGTAAAACCACAGTTCCTCGTTTCAAAGATCAGAGTGAGACACATGAAATGACTTGCTCAAAGCGACAGAAAGAGCAGGGACAACCGAGGTTCTAGCACAGCTTAGGGTGACTTCATGGTCTCTCTGCTGAGCCAGGTGCCTGTCAGCCCCACAGGCCCTTGCTTAACAAGCAAGTGGAGCAAGTCAGCCGCACGCACTGCACTGCACGTTCAGACTCTGCGGCAAGATCCCAACTGCTTCACCAAAGAGCAGTAGCATCTGTTCCGCCAGAGCCGGCTTGAGTGCAGGCAGTGTTTTTACCCGCAGATCCGATCTGATTGGCTCCTGCTGTGTTTCTTGGAGAAAATGGATGGCAGATGTGAGTTTGCAGGGAGCCGAGGAAAGGGGAGCAGAATGCAAACCTATGGGGCCTCTGGTGGGCTCATGGTTTCGTGGTAAAGCATGCTCACCTTCAGCTTCAGGATGCCTTCTCCCCGGTGCCAGCTCAGAGAATTCTTGACGAGACAGGACTTGGCGTGAACTGTGACCTGGCTGATCAGAAGGGAATAAGAGGAGCTGAGTAGAAAAAGCAGCACCCACGGGGCTTCTTGCTTCTTATTGCCCTCCCTTCCCGTTCCCCACCACCACCCTCACCATGACCCTTCACCTTTCTCTTTTCTATCAGATGAGCCCGTTTTCTGTCTGAGATCCCATCTCTCCTTAGCCCATTTTCTGTGGCTACAACAAAATACCCAAGACTGGATAATTTATGAAGTACAGAAATTTATTTCGCTTCCGATCTGGAAACTGGAAAGTCTGTAGCTACCAGTACTAACTGTCATACCATGGTGAAAAGCAGGTGAATTCAGAGGGACACATTGGATGAGCACCTTCTCCTGGATAACATCCCTGTGTCTGTAACTACCACAGTCCCTGGAGAGCAAGAGCTCACTGCTTTGAGAAAAGACTTGATTCCTCTTTAGCACCTAACCAATCACAACTTTAAAGGCCCCACTCCAGACCCATTAGAGTGGCCCACAGCTCTCAGGGAACATCTTAGAGGAGACAAGCCACACTCAGAGCTCAGCACCATCTTCAGGGCGAGGTGAACACTGTAGGGAATTGGAGAATTCTCAGGAAGCACCGGGCCCTGGAGTTCTATGGTTTTGCTTTTGGCTTCTTGCCTTTGATGTAGCAGAATTTGGGAAACTTTTTGAAAAAAACAATAATGATGAGGGCCTCTCCCAGAGTTCACAATTTAGTTGGTGCCTGGGCCAATCTGGGGCATTTATTATATATTATGCTACTTGTTGTGATGATATTAATTTCTTAAGCTTATTAAGGTTAGTCTGCTGTGTGTCTGGTACTGGGAACAACACCTGGAAGTACCAGGGGTAGGCAGACACAGTCCAGGTGCTTTCTGACCCTCTCAGCTCTTGCAGGAAAGAGAAGTTGTGGGCTTGAGATTCGAGAATGAGGTAAAATCCAAAGCGTTGCATTATATATGTGGGACGCCCTCAGATGATCAATCTTAAGCCATCTGATAAAACACCACCTACATTATGGTGCTTAGAATATTTTAAGTGGGGTGTGGTGGCACCTTCCAGGCAGGAGGAAGGATGAAGGCCTGATCTTGGACCATCTTCGCTAGTCTCATAGGGTAGGACCTAAGGCCTCTGAAGGTATTGAAGCAATAGCTGGAGGCCAGGCTGTGGATGGTCACATTGTCCCTCTATGATTACGTAACAGCCTGCAAGTTCAAGGGCGGAACACAGACATGCCAAGATGACTCACACAAGGTCTCTTGGTTTGGTTTGGTTTCCCTTTGTGCCAGGAGCCAATCATTCCCATATTTTATCTTCTCTTGAAAACTCAGATCTAACCAGCTGGGACCCACATGTCCAGGAGGCAGGAATTTCTTGAATGCTAGCTAGGCTACAGGAGATCCTCTCTCAAAACAACAATAATAAAGATAATTGAAAGCAGGAATTTGAATAGATTACTTATATACTGTTCATTGTAGTTGTCTTCCAAATAGTTGTAATATGGGGAAAACCCTCAGTTATCCAGTAGCAGATAGCTATAATGAAATATGATATGTCCATGCAGTGAAATATTATTCAGCCATGGAAAGGAATGAAATTCTGAGATATACTGCACACGGACATTGGCAAATTATGCCGATTAAGTGATCCAGGCAGGAAAGAAGCAAATGTTGTATTGTTCTACATATACATGTTTCCCACACAGGTAAAAGTCATGGAGACAGAAAGGAGGGAACTTACCAAGAACAAGGAAGGGAAGGCTGGGAAGTGAGTGCTTAATGGGAACAGACTTTCTGCTTGGAATGAAGGGAAAGTTTCAGAAGAGGGCCGTGGCTACAGTTGCCACCACAGTATGAATATACTCAATACTACTGGACTGTAAACATAAAGATAGTTAAAGGTGATATTAAGTTCCTATTAAACGTTAATTATATTCAGAGATAGGCTCACTTAACTAAAGGATGGATTCGCCAAATGAGAGAGAGCAGCCGAAGGAGGAGGCAAACTCATTCTGGCAGGGATGCACCAGCCAACTGCAAAGCAGAGTGTGATTTGAAGGAAACTTGGTGATGAGGCTGTGCCGTAGTCTGATGTCTGTTGGATATTGGAGAGGAGACTGGATTTCAAGGGCTTTGGAGTTCAAGGTGATCTGTTCAGTTGCTAGGCAAGGCAAGGGCCCTAGAACTGTGTGGACAGGGACAATGTAGGAGGCAGCGGCTGCAGAAAGAGCAACCTGAGGCATCACAGAAAGAACTAAGCTGTGACCAGAGCCTGAGAGGCAGCCAGGTGTTCTCGATGCAAATGGATGGGGAGGTCACTGTGAGCCACAGGAGACTTGATAGACTTTCAGTGTGGGGAGGAGGGAAGCAATGCTAAGATGGCTCAAAGCAGGACAGCCACAGCCTGGAGACAGGTCCTTCACAGAGATCACCACCACTGTTGCTAATGAACTTGCATGGATTTCTGTCTTCAGTTTCCTCATCCATAACATGAGGGTGCATGACATGATAGTGTCTTTCTCTCCTCCAGCTGCTGGGAAAGTTAACCGAGTTATATTTGAGAAGAACTTAGCATAGTGTCTGTGATGGGTTAATGGTAATCGTCAGGCTGGACAGAATTTAGAATTGCGTGAGAAGTGGGTCGTTCAGGTCATGGATGTAGGGGATTACAGTAACTGATGTAGCAAGAGTGATGCTGACTGTGGGCGGGCCCATTCCCTATGCAGAGGATCCTGAACTGGACGAGCAGAGACAGCTAGCAGAATGCTACGAGCCTTTATTGCTCTCTGCTGCTTGACTGTAGGTGTGATGTTGGCCATCTGCTTCTAACTCTGACCACATTGGCTTCCCTTGACCACAGTGGATTGCACCCTGGAACTGGGAACCGGAACGAACCCCTCTCCCTTAAACTGCTTTTGTCAGAGAATTTTGTCCAACAATAGAAAAGGAAATTAAGAGAGTGTTCAACACAGAATCTACGCTTGCTGTTTTTAATCTGTCAAAACTGAGGGGTGGGGAGTAAGGCTGAGCTGTTGATATGCATTAGCTTATTTTGTATGTTTGGATTATTTTATTTTAAAAAATTTATTTATTTACTTTTTTATCTTATGTGTGTGGATGCTTTATCTGCATGTATGTCTGTGCACCTTGTGCATGCCTTCAGAGGCCAGAAGAGAGAGTCAGATCTCCTGGGACAGTAGTTTAACTGTTGTGTGGGTGCTGGAGATGGAAAAGCAGACAGCACTCTCAACCACTGGGCCGTTCCTCCAGCTCTGGATTTTTTTTTTTAACAACATGAAAATAAGGTACCAGTAAAAAACAAAACAACCAAAAAAAAAAGTATATATCGCCAAGAAGTCAGTACTTTTCAAGTAGAAATATTTGGGACCCTTGTTCAAAAGCAGGATCTAGCTGGGCTATGCTCAGTTAAATCCAAGGGCTGCATCTCCACAGACTTCCAGGAGGCCTACCACTGCTAGGCCACTAGGCTGTTCCCAAGCAGCAAAGTCACTGGAACTGAGCGTGGCTCTGTTATCTTAGGGTATGAAGCAGAACACTCACACATGTTAACTTAAAGTCCAAACAGTTGCAATCTGCCCTCCCAACCCAAGTTCTACAGCCTTGGTTGCAACCACCTGAGATGGACAGGAATTTTGGGGAGGAAATGCATCTCTACTGAATATGTACTAATGAGTTTTCTTCATCATTCCCTAGAGAATAGCATGATGTAGAGATGGTACTGTATAAGGTACACAGGAAGCTGTGTATATTGTATGCAAACATTGCGCTATTTACAGGAGGGCCTTGAGCGTCAGTGGAATTGATGTCCTCTGAAGGTCCTGGAGCCAGTCCCCTGTGGTTCTGAGGACTGATTGTATTTGTGATTGTTGCTGTTACTGACATCATTTATAGTTCTATGTACTGTTCTTGCTCCGGGTCTCTCCCAAGATGGACAGACAGTAGCTGGAACTACAGACACCTCAAGGGCTTTATTACTGTCAGGTCTAGTACATGATGCTGGCCACAGCACCTATCTACTCCACCCAAGGCATCCTCACATGGCAAGGAGCCATTGGTTGCTCAGCAGCTGGGCAAAAGTCAAGCTTGAAGCACGGACATTTTACCGAGCCTCCACGGTCCCACTACATCACTTCTGTCTCTTCTAAATGTTATGAAAAAGCCACTAAGACCACCCACAGGCAAGGGTAAAGCAACCGGACACTTTACTGAAGGGAGAAGTGTAAAATAAAAAAAAAAATAGATGGGTCTTCAAGCCACTAGAAAGGGCTTGTTTAAGAAAGCTGTGACATGAACAGAAAGCTGTGGACTCACCTACTGGAGTTTTCTTCAAGTGTGTGGCTTGGTATGGCACGGAAGCCAAATGGGTCCCTGCTTCAACAGGCTGAATAGGCCTAGGAATATCTGAGCACTGGTGGCCCCAACTAGGTGACTTTGTGACTGTCCTATGTAACGTTTTCTCTTCAGGAGGTTTTGTGTTTTAGCACAATGCTTGGTACAAAAAAGGGACCCAATAAACATCTGTTGGATGGGCAGATAGATGTTTGAATGGAGGATAAATGGATGTGCTGATAGACGTATGGTTGGATAAATGGGCAGGTGGATGGATGGACTGATGGATGATATGGTTTTAGGACTGAGAGTCTGGGGTCTGAAAAAGAAAGAAACTGGGAATTCTGTAAACCTGGCTAGAACGAGCCTCTTGGGCACTTCTCCCAGGGAAAGGAGGACACAATACAGTCAGCCCTCAGAAGTCGTGGCTTCAGGCTTGTTTGGAGGTTACCAGAGCAGTAGGAACCTGTCATGTCCTGCAGCCTCAGTTCCCTGTAGGATTAGTGGCTGTGGGAGGCCTGATAGATATGGAAAACCTCTCGGAGAAGTAAAAACTGAAACCAGGAGTTCATGAGAAAATGAAAATGGCCAGTGACCAGTGTATTACAATGTGTCAGTTTGTGTCATTTGATGGGGCTCTCTCCATTTTCTGTTTCTAGCCTAAACTGAAACAACCACCGCTCTCAGGGGTTTTCCCTGGGGACTTCAAGCTACATCAGCAGCAGGAAGAAGGCAGAAATTTCCCAAGGCAAAAGTCCCACTTTTCTGGCTAGTTGGGAGGTCTGATTGCACCCTGAGAACATCCACATTGCACCCACTCCAGCATCTACCACTTATAACTGGCTCCAAGCCCCACAATCAGCACAAAGAAATTAGGGAGGGAGCCCTTGGGAGTCTCATGTGATTGTCAGGGCTGATCAAGAGCCTTCCTTGACTTTTCACTACTCGGTAGTAGTAGTCTGTGTAACCAGAAAGGCTGCCTTGTCAGGCATAGTATAGGCTAGCTAGCCATCAGATTGTCTATCTCAGGATCTCTTTCAATGGCATTATACAACCCTCCACTTTTCGGGGAATGTCCTAGCTTATGTATTGGCTCCAATACTGAGAACTTGGCATCAGCAGTGAGACATAAGCTCAGACAAGACAGTGACAGAAAGCCACTGTAGGATTGTTAAATGCAAGGACTGGAGCCTGGTAGTTCTTCCCTTCACTCCCTCGGGCACTGTGCGCATGCACAAACACACTATGCATGTGCACAGACAGATATGCACACATGCGTATTATATGTAAGGAAGTGCAGAAAAGAAGCTGCTGACATACCACTGAATATTGTGACTAAGAGAGAGAAAATATCCTGAGTCCTCTAGAAGAGCCAGAGCAGAGAAACAGACCGAATGTGACCAGACTAGGAATGGGGAAGAGCTGGAAAGAATAGTGGAGCTAGCAGGACAGCAAGAGATAGAGAAAATAGCAAGAGAACACTGAGCAGAAGAGGCTAGCAAGAGAGAGGATGGGGGACAAATCATGCTGGTTATAAGGAGGAGGAGCTGTGGGGAGGGAAGGACAAGCATGGACTTTGAAATGTATAATAGGGACTTGTGATACTGAGAGCCACTAGGCCAGCATGGGCTTTGATATGCTGATAGGTGCCACAAGAAGCCATATGTCCCTATTGCCAGAGGTGAGGGAAATGTCTCCTTTTGGTAGAGGGAAAACTGGTTTCACAAGTCCCCTGAGGAGTTCTGGCTTTTATCTACCCAGCAGAAATCCCTTCTATAGTCCAAATTGAATTCATTTCTAGATATGAGGACAACCTGTGAGACCCAACACTTGCGTTCACAAAGGTACACTCACGCCTCCTGAGGAGGCCTTAGTAGAGATGAGACATTCCAGCTGACTCTAGAGAGAAGAAAGGCTACCAGGCCAAGAATGTTCCAGACTAAAGGAGCAGCCAACAGGCTCTACAGCTTCACATCTGGTGGTCCAGGCCAAAGATCCACTTATGTCTACTGTCTTGTCTAAGGGACTTCAAGCCCCCTGAACACCCTCTTCCTCTCTCTCACCTTCCAGTGCCTTTCTCAGTCACTTAATTCCTAAATATCAGTCACAGTAGGTAACAGATATTCATCTTAGTCCACACACCCATGGGCAAGAAACACTGAGTTTACTGGTCTTGCAAACAGTTCGGTCTCAGTCATTCTTGAGGTTCCCTCCAACCCAGGGTCTGCAATGGAAGGGGTCATGCTTATCCTGACCTCCTCTGGTGGTCAGGCTGGCCTACACTGGTTCTCTGCAATGCCAGATCATGGCTTTCACGGGCTCTCCAAGTCTGAAGTCTGGGTGTGTGCAGATACCGTCTGAGTTAGCAAGTGGCTACTCATATAGAATCATGCCCTAGGCAAATAGAAAACATGAACTAATACTCTGAGTTCCCTTAAAAGGGAAGTTTCAATGGCCAGACATGGAGGCACAGGCCTGTAATTCCAGCTTTCTGGAGAGCTAAATCAGGAGGGTTGCAGTAAGCTCCAGGCCAGTCTGGGCTATATAGAAAGTTTCAGGCTAGCCTGGACTTTATATATCCCAAAACAAAGAAGCAAACAAAACTTCAGAAGGGCAGGGATGTTCATTTGATGATCTTGCCCAAAGGCCCAGACCATTGTGGACTGTAGATGATGATGCTTAAATAGCTCAGACAGGGCATGACTCTGTTTCTTTATCTGCACTTGGATTTCAACTTTTAGCTTTGTCTCCTCATCTATGCTTACTCATGTTTATTCTTAACCCTTCTTTACAAAGAAGGGAAAGATCTCCTTGCTGCCTGAACTAATGGCCTATGCATCCCTGGAAGCTATTTTCCACTCCTCAGGCTACTTGGAGTTTCTGTCTCTCAGCGTCACATATCCAAGAAAGAGTTGAACTGTCTCCCAGATCTCAGCTTCCCTGTGCTAAGATTGAACAGAAGAGTCTGTTGCTGCTGTTGTTACAGCTGTAAGAAAGGGTCTTAAGGTGCTCGGGCTGGTGCAGAACTCAACCTCCCAAACGCTGGGTTAAGATATACCCTTTGAGGCCGGGCGGTGGCGGTGCACACCTTTAATCCCAGCACTCTGAAGGCAGAGGCAGGCGGATCTCTGTGAGT
>LOEQ01002096.1:109461-130031 GCA_001685075.1 Bramus lutescens | reverse complement strand
CTTCCTGCCTGGCTACTGGCCAATCAGCATTTTATTAAACAAGTACAAGAAACAAACCTTTACAGGGTAAAACCATTGTCCCACAGCAGCCCTTGAGATGCCTGTGGGTCACACGGTTGCCTAAAGGGGCCTTAATTTCTAAGCACAGGCCTGCAGAAACAACTGATTTCAAAATGAGTTTGGACCACAAGGGTCTTCTAAAAATCATTTAAAATTGCATCAGGCAACTTTTCTGCTCTCCTTTTCCTGTAATTGGAATCTGTCTCCCCTTCCTAAGTAGAAGGATGCTGAAAAGACCTTGGAGAATAGAGCAGGTGATGAAACACCCAGGTTTCTGACCCAGTTCTCGATGCTGTAGTGAAGAAAGCTCTTCCCCTTGAGAGGAAGCATACGTCCTCTGAGCAGATGGAGCTAGGTTCATGACTACATATGCACAAGCCTGTGTGCACGTGCATGTGAGCGTGCGCGCACACACACACACACACACACACTCACACACTCATCTGCACACTTGTACAAATACGTGCCTCGGCTGTGAGTGTGCAGTCTATGCACAAGGTAAACTACTGATCTCTTGAAAGTTCCTCTATTCCCCTCCATCTTTGGTTTTATTGTTTGTTTTTGACACAAGGTCTCATTCTGTAGCCTAAACTAGCCTGACACTCTCTATATAATCCATGCTGACCTTGAATTTGAGGCAATTTCTCCTGCCTCAGCCTCTTAAGTGCTAGGATTATAGGCACAAGCCATCATACCAGCTTGAAGCCTCATTTTTGCTATCTACTAATTTTATAAAAATAAAATAGTAATGGTGCCTTTCTTTTTCTTTAACTTGGGTTCTGCTGTTGTTTTAAGAATTATTTATTGAAAGCCAGGTGGTGGCGGCACACACCTTTAATTCCAGCACTCGGGAGGCAGAGGCAGGTGGATCTCTGTGAGTTTGAGGCCAGCTTGGTCTACAGAACAAGTTCAGGACAGGCTCCAAAGCTACAGAGAAACCCTTTCTTGAAGAAGAAAAAAAAAGGATTTACTTATTTATTAATTTTATTTATGTGTACGTGCGGCATATGTGTATGCCTGAGGAGGCCGGAAGAGGGTGTCCTTTCAGCTCATATGGGTGCTGTGAACTGAACTCAGGTATTCAATCCTCCCAACAGCAGCAGGAGTTCCTAACTACTGAGCCATCTTCCTGCCTTTCTTTGAGACAGGCTTGGGTATCCCAGGCTCTTTTCAAGGTCTCAGTGTTGTCTAGGATATTACTGAACTCCTGATTCTCCTGCCTCCATCCACCTAATGCTAGGACTACAGGCATCTATCATCATGCTGGGTTTATATGGTGCTGGTAATGGAACCAGAGCTTTGTGGATGCAAGGCAAATTGGGGGTTTTAAAAACATTATTAGTGGTATAATATATATGAAGTTTAGAGCATTAAAGACACATGGCAGACACTTACGAAGCAATAGCTATTTTTATGAACAGTGTCATTCCACCTTACCTCATGCTTAGAGGAAGAGGATGGGGAGAAACAGCAGACTGTCTTCTCATCCCTGGTACACTGTGGAGAGTTTGCCCTGGGCTCTCGGTTGGGTTTCTAACCCCAACATGAAGCTCAGAGGCCTAGGGCGCTTTTGTTTCCTTCATCTTTTCTTTCTTCCTGGAGCTCTGCTCTTCTGGTTCTCCTCTGCAAACGAGACTGTCCTAGATTCCCAGAGCACTGTGTCCTGGAGCTCTGGGTGTGGGTGTGGGTGTGTGTGCACGTGTGTGTATTTTAGTGTGTGTATGTGTGTGTCCGTGTATGCATAGGTGTATGCATAGGTGTATGCATACGTGTGTATTTTAGTATGTGTGCCTCTAAGTGTATGCATATACATGTCGATGCTCGTGTATGTGCATGTGTGTTATGTGTCTGAGTGGATATATATATGTATGTGCATGTGTAAGTATGTGTGCAGTGACATATAAGTGAATGAGTGTCTGTGCAATGACACATTAGTGAGTGAGTGTGTGTGTGTGTGTGTAGGCTAAAGAACAACTTCACATCTCATTTCTCAGGCATCCTCTGTCTTTTATTCTGAAACCATGTCTCATTGGCCTGTAATTGTCCAGTAGACTAGACTAGATGGCTAGGCAGCCAGTCCCAGGGATCTGCTTGTCACTGTGAGCTAGGATTATAGGCATGCCACCCTCACACTCAGCTTTTTGAAGCTCTCTCTCTCTCTCTCTCGCATTGCTGTTTGGATCCTGGTTGCCACAGAGCAGCCCCTAACATTTCTTAAATTGCATGGGCCTGNTCTCTCATTGCTGTTTGGATCCTGGTTGCCACAGAGCAGCCCCTAACATTTCTTGAATTGCATGGGCCTGGATCTGGGGGCCAGCAAGGCTGTGTGTGCCCTGGGTACCCCACGGTTGTAGCAGTTATCTCAATTGGTAACCATGTATATTTGTTTATTACATCTGATCTCCCCGTTAGACTTGATTAGCAGGCTTCTGCGCTACAGTTAGCTCTTGACTGAGGCCCTGCTGAGGGGTGGGTGTGTCTTAACAATTAAGAAACTGATTGCAAATTGATTCTTCTGGTTTCCCTGCTAGCCTGGAAGACACACCAGGGGGCCTTTTTTGTTTGGGGAGGGGGATGGGTTAGTAAATTGTAGGCAAGGAATAATTACAAGTAAATGAGGATGTAATTAAAACGATGATAACAGTTTCCTTTGAGTTGAATTCTGAGAACTCAAAGACATCAGCCTGACATCCTCTCTTCTTTTCCATCCTGTCCTCAAGAATCCTGTCCCCATCGCTCAAGATAAGCAAAACACTCATCAAGGGGTTGTAGCAGCATTCTTAGGGTAGGCAAACAGCCTGTGTGCTCAGAAACATTGATTCCATAGAGGCTGATGCAGGAGGATCTCCTAGTGAGACCTTGTCTCAGAACAAACACAGGGCTGGAGCAATGGCTCAGAAGCTAGGAGCACTTACTGCTCTTGCAGAGGAGCTGAGTTTGGTTGCCAGCATCCAGATGGTGGTCTACAGCCACCTGCAATTCTGGTTCCAGAAAATCTGACGCCTTCTCTGACCACCATGGGCACTAGTACACAGGCGGAGCACATACAGGTGTGCAGGTGAACCTTTCATCCATGTAAAATAAAAGTAAATAAATCTTGCCGAGCTTAGT
The DNA here is from genome assembly GCA_001685075.1 of Bramus lutescens. Lineage (NCBI taxonomy): Eukaryota > Metazoa > Chordata > Mammalia > Rodentia > Cricetidae > Bramus > Bramus lutescens. Next base: position 126,860 of record LOEQ01002096.1, on the reverse strand, counting down.
GGCACATGCCTTTAATCCCAGCACAAGGGACAGGTAGATTTCAGTGAGTTCAAGGTCTACATAGTGAATTCTAAAACAGCCAGGGAGGACTATGTAGAGAGAATCTCGAGAAAAACAACAACAACAAAAACCAAAACAAAACAAAAAAACTAAACTAAATACATCTTTAAAAAGCCACACACACACATTTCTACCACTTGCTAGCTTAATACTTTTAAGACTCAATTTTCTCATCTGTAAAGTGGGGATAATGTTGTATTTGGCTATCAAGTTATATGAGAATGCGCACACAGGCAAATCCTTGTCCCACATGTTTCCTGAGTATAGACTGACAGCCATGTTGGTGACAAACAGCAATGGTGTCAAAAAGACACAGAGCAGCTGAATGAAAAAAGAAATAAGGAAGGACATGCCTGTTCTTAGGAGTGGTGGAGGAGAAGGTTTATTTTAGATGTGAGGGAGAGCACAGCCAGAAACATCTGGAAGAGTCCAGAATGAACGTGACCCTGAGCCAGGCCATGTGAGGAAAGGGGAGAGGGGAGAGCCAGGAGGGTAAAGGGTAGACGAAAAGACTAGATAATTGAAATGGCTGGATTTTATAGGAAGGACAGCTCAACCCTTGGGCAAGAGAAGTTTAGGGTAGGGGGCATGGTATGCCAGCCATACCCTGTAACAGGTAAGGATGAGGGATGGGGGGGGGTGGCCAAGGTTCTCTTTGAAGTGTTAAATAGGCACCTGAGTTGTTTGTCCCAGGTTTGAGACCTAACAACTAGGCAAGCTATAGACTTTTCTTTGGTCGTTTGTTTTGCTTGTTTTAACTTTTTGGTTGGGAGGGGTAATTTTTGATGTTTTTAAACACTCTGCAGCTCAGGCTGGCCTAGAACTCACAGCCTTCCTTTCTAGCTCACCCCCCTCATGCTGGGATTACAGATGTGAGCCACTACAGTATCCTCAGAGGCACCTAGGGAGGCTTCCCCACTCGGGGAGGGTAGAAAGGTAAAGGTAGAAGATAAGGTCCAGCAACCTCTAGGCCAGTTTGGGGGAAACCCTTTGTCATTTAAAGGGGAAACTTTCTCTATCACTTTCTCTATCCCAGTGAACCCTCGGGGTTGAGAGGCATCCCTGAAGGAAGAAGGCCTCAGCCACCATTGCTTCCACGGGCTCTCTCAGGGCCTGGCATGCCCATCCGCCCCAAGCAGGAGAAAGCAGGGCCTCAGGAAAGATGAGACACTACTTGGAACAGGTCGGGCGGGATGGGTGACATCCTGCTCTACTCCTCTATACCCTGGGCAGGGCTTCCTAGGCAGAGGAAGCAGGCCCCATCAGCTGATCCTCGGGTGAGGCTTCCGAGAGAGCCCGTGTTTAAAGACAAATCATTGTTCTGAAGTTCCGCTAATTTTTTTGTAACCACCCAGCTGAGAACTCCTCCAAGAACAGAAGGAGATGTTTTTGAAAATCCTCTGAGCCAAAGGCAATTAAAAGGAAGATCGATTCTGAGGCTCTCCACACAGAGGTCCGGGTGAGGAAGAGAAGGAAGACTATGGGACCCGGGCCCCCGAGCCCGGTCTTTTCCAAGACAGAACGCTGTGATTTCACTATGAGCTGATCTTCTGCGCGGGTTAGTCTGCTTTGGGCCCCAGGAAGACGCCTGGGGTGGAAGAGAGACAACTCTCGTTTGTGGAGTCAAAGCCTTGCAGCAGGCTCTTTTCTCCTCAGAAGCACAGAGTTCAAAGGCCTGATTGGACACCTCCGCGGCTCCATGACTGCAGATGTCAGCGGGTTGATGAGAAGAAAAACTGCGATGGATTAGGGTCTGAAGCAGTAACTGCGCTGGCCAAGATCTAAATAAAGCCTTGGAGAAGGAATCCAGAGAGTCCCAGCAAACAAGAGCGATCTCTATAGCGCTTGGGGGCCTTCTATATCCTCTCCACGCTTTCCATAAGCCTAATTATGGAAGACGTCACTGGGGGCCTTGATTCTCCACACTGTTTGTGGTTCACCTTGTCCTCAGTTCACACCAGCTGTCCTATGCGTGTGATCTTGTGCAGCGGTGAGAACGCGACCTTGGGAAGGTGATGCAGAAACTGGGGGCTCATTGCAGAGAGGCAGCAATGGCAAAGTCTGCAGCCTTGAGGCCTCTTCCGGCAGTTCCCATTCAGTGTGGGCTAAAGCTAATGAGCTTCCAGGGGGTGCTGGACTCACTGTGAGCACTCAAGGATGGGGCTGGGGAGTGGCAGGTTCTACACTCGGGCTCACACACCCACCACCAGGGTGATTTCTATCTATCTGTCCATAGCATCTCCAGGTGGTCTTTCCCCAGCCCTGGATCATGGGGCCAACCACAGTCTGTCCTTACTTTGGCCTAGAAGGCATCGACTAAGACACAGGACTGTGTTCCCATGTCTTGTGCTCATTTAGCCTCATCCCTCTTCTCTCCCAAGCTCCTGTTCCCCCAGACAGGCTATCCTAAGTTAACACTTCTCATTGGAATAAAAACTAAGTATATACCTCAGGCCCGGTACCTGCCCACAGATGCTTATAAGCTAACTGACAGGAGCCAGTGAGGCAGCCTTGACAGCAAAGAATGTTAGACACACACAGGTCTCTCCCTAGTCATGTCCCCACAAAGGAGGCTAAAGGTCAGAAATGTGAGTTTTGCTGATGCAAAATACAGGTTATGCTCCAGAAAGAATAAAAGACATAGTATTCTTAGCTAAATGAGTGAACGTGGCCTAAGAACACAGACTCAGCTTGCCCCGAAGGACATGACTCACCATGGAAACAGCGACATGAACTTCTGTGGTCATGGAATAAGAGGCAGACACAAATCAGTGCATCTAACAACACACTGGCAGGGGCACTGAGTGGGCAAGTTTCAGCAGCAATTGCTCTGCTGTAGATTTTAGGCATTATCTGTTGAATGCTTACCATTGGGGGTGGGGGCAACTAATGGGTTTCTAGTTACTACATCCCAAAGCTTTACCTCACAGTCGAAGACTATTAAGCCAGGCACAGAGGTAGGTGATAAATGGCTATTAAGCAGATTAAAGGTAGACCAAGGTAACTTTGGCTTTTGGAATTGCAACATTCCCCCCTTGTACTGTTGGCTCTGCTCAGTCATCAGTCTGCAGAATCGCCAGCCTAAGTGTCAGGAAACTCATCCCCCAGCAGCAAGGATGGAGACACCATTGTAGGGCTGAGGTTAGATGCTGCTTTAGAAGATTTGGTCCTGGAGGGCTGAGTCCCAACAGGGCTGAAGTATCCATGCATTCAAATGTGCATTTCTAACTGGCGATCTACACATTTGTCGTCTCATGACAGACTACACTGGCTGCTTATCTCGTAGGCATCGCTTTCTTGCTTGCTGCCCAAGAACCCATTTTGCACGTTTATTCTGTTTCTACGTGGCTCTTCTAGATCTCTCCACCACTGGAGGTTGATCTGGGCAGTTTTGATACATTTCATCTCTTTTCTATGACTGGTTTAGAAATAGATTCACATTGCATTTTGACCAGTGGGAGTTTGAGCATCAGCTGGGGTGGGGATGGCTTTGAAGGAAAGCCTCTCTCAAAGGTGAAGGGAAGCTGGTCTGTAATTCCAACACTCAGGATGCTGAGGCAGGAGGACCACAAGTTCAAGACCTACCTAGGCTTCCTAGAGGAACAACAATAAAATTAATTGAAAAGTAAAGAGGGAAATTCCTCCCCTTTCTGAATTCTGAGCATTTTCATGACTCAAGGTGCTTCTCTGACCATCTCAGGAACAGAGAGGAAAGCCAAGGAAATTACAGAACTTGCCTAATGTCACAGGGCCAGTGAATCAACCACCTCTAAAGCCTGGGTTGCTTGGTTGGTTGTTTATTTGTTTGTTTGGGGTTTTGTTTTGTTTTGAGATAAGGTCTAACTATGTATCCCTGGCCAACCTAGAATTCACTGTGTAGACCATGTTGACGTCAAACTCAACAGAGGTCTACTCGCCTCCTCTCCCTGAGAGCTAGGATTAAAGACATGTATCACCACCATGCCTGGCTCTGTCTTCTATTTTTACAATCTCCACTTCCTAATCTCTTACCTGCACCCTCAACCATCCTGAATGGCGTAACACTGAAGGTAACAGTGAAGATATTACTTTGTTGTTCCCATGGTTGATCTTCGCTCCTGTATGTCTGAGCCATCTCCCATCCCCCTCTTCTCATGTCTGTATTAACAACAATCCAGATGAAGTCACCCCATATTTGTCCTCAGAATGCCCTAAGTTGCTGCACCCCAAGACTTCTTTCACTGCTGCCAGGTTATCATCATTAGTCCATGTTGCAGTCTGTCTCCATGTGTTCAAACACAAAGCTGTGTTGTCTATGGGGTACTGTACTCCAGTCCTGTGACTACTTGATCCCAGCCCAGATCCCTCTCCCAGCAGATCACCCTAGGAGTCCCTGGCTTCTCCCAAGCTTGGCTGTCATGTATATCAGCAGAGCCCAGCCAGTGCCGGCAGATGGGAAGATCAGTGGCCAGGAACTAGAACTTGGGCTAAGAGACTTATTCATCTGACTCCAAGCTAGGACAGAAGATGCAACAAGAGCAATAAAAAAACAGTCACAGCCATTGACTTATTTGTGCCTGACACACCTTTCTAAAACTGTCCCTGATGCAGTATTTATGAGTAAACTTAGCCACAGGATAACAGCTCTCTGTGTCTCTAATGACAAGGAAATGAAAACTTACTGTTGTTGGGAGAGAGATGGTGTTTTTTTTTTTCCTGGAGTTTTGATCTGCTCTTTCAAACATGGAATAAAAAAATGCAAAGGTATTTCTAGAAATTATAGAAATAGTATCAAATATCGTTTCTCTTTTCAGAGAAGTTATGAATAAGAATTGGAGCAATGACACATGAAGAGTATTTGGCTAGCATAGGGCCCTGATCTGGGTTCACTCTCCAGCACTGGGGAGATCTGAACCATTAAAGGCAGTGGAAGAAGAAAGTAATACTTTAAAGATACTTCATGGACGCCAGATGTGGTGGCAATCCCAGCACTTGGGTGATTAATCATAGAATTAGGAATTCAAGATCACCCTACCTGTGTGTGAGTTAAAGGCCAATATGAGTTACATGAGACCCTATCTCAGAAGCCAAACATAGGGCTGAAGAGATGGCCCAGTAGTTAAGAGTATTTGCTGCTCTTGCGGAAGACAAGAGTTCAGCTCTTAGTACCCCTGTCAGGTACTCCAGCTCCAGGGGATCCAGTGCCTGCTTCTGGCCTCTTTGGACATGCCACCTCTGCCATACACATGCTCATAAATAAATAAAATAATTTTAATACAAAACATAAAAAAGTAGTTTATGGAGATGGGCCTGTTGGCACATGCTAATACTTGGAGGCTGAGGCAGGAGGCTTGCTTCAACCTCAGCTGAGATCAGTTTAATCTACATAGTGAATTTTAGACCAACATGAGTTACAATGAGGCCCTATCTCAAAAAGCTAAAGCAAGGGTCACTTTATATAGAAATACATGTTTGCATGTGCATGCATATATAACAGAATTCACAATTTAGGTCAAATTATTTGGATATATTCCTCATATAAAAAGAGACTGTGCCCTTGTAACTAATAATAGCAGCGTATACATCTGGAGTGTCTTTTCATATTCCATATCTGAGTTAGTTGAGCTTTTGTGCAATGGTAATAAATCATGGCTCTTGGTGGGATAGAGAGTCGTCTCTGAAACTTGACATGCAAGCAGATGTTGAAAGTCTCTGACAAAGTGCTGGAGCCAAAGGGCTCACAGACAAACATCCCAAGCTCTCCTCCTGCCCAGTGGTGTTATGTTTACACACTGGCAGGATGGCAGTTACCATTCTGAAGATGGAAGTGGAATGCTCAAGATGGATGAGCATCATTCCACAAAGGCTGTCAGATGTCTTGCATCTTTGAGTCCTCATCATGACGGGGGCCCCTTCTCTCTACTGTTCAAATCAAGTTGGCCTGTAGCCCTATCCTCTGTAGAGTATGGCTGAGTACCTTCTGACATTGCTACCACATGGTCTTCCTAGGAGTTCACATACTTGGGAGTTCCCGTGTATACACAGGTACTCTTCTCTCTATCCTGACTCCTAAGACCTTATTCATTTTTCACCAGACAGCGCCACATAAGAGAGCAGTGAAGAACAGTTCACCACTGCAGTTTTGAGCATGGGAGACAAATGCATAATGACACCTCATGAGAACTTAACATTGGTCTGTGGACATCGGTTTTCTCAAAAGTTTCTCTTAGTATCCCCACTTTTTGTTCCAGCTTCTTTCAAGCTCATTTCCTCTTTTAGCCATACTTCCTCTTTTCCCCTGAGAAAAGGAAGCCGCATTTTCTTTACTTGTGTGTGTGTGTGTGTGTGTGTGTGTGTGCGTGCGCACACAATACCTGCACCTTGTATAGGAACCAATGAGTTTAACTGGTGTTACTCTCACAGGAGCATGGATAAAGGATTATTTACTGTATCATAAACACTTAACCAGTGGCCACACCACTGAAGAAAATGTCTCTCCCTCCCCCTGCAACCATCAACTGCCTGTGGATCCTCAGGATGGAGTGGAGCCTTGTAAGATTCTACCTCTTCCGTGGTGGGATGTTGACACACCCAGTCGTTACAGGTCTTGTCATTCGTTACAGCTGCTGTGAGTGCCGTGATCATCTCATGTGTGAGAGTCAGCATTCCCCAACATCCCAGGGCCCTTCCTCCAATGCGCCCATTCTTTCCTCCTCCTCTTCCGTGATGTTCCCTGAGCCTTGGAAGGAGTGATATAGATGTTGATTTAGGCGAGACTTACTCATGGTATTTTGACAAGTTTACTGTGACCCACTTCAAAAAAGAAACTTTTCTGACCAACGCTGATTTATGGCCATAGATATAAATATGAAGAAGGCAACTTGACTGGCGTAACATTTATCAAAAAACAGCAATCACTCAGTGGTTAAGAGTACTTGTTGTAGTCAGGCGGTGGTGGCACACACCTTTCATCCCAGCACTTGGGAGGCAGAAGCAGGAGGATCTCTGTGAGTCTGAGGCCAGCCTGGTCTATAGAGCTAGTGGCTCACAACCATCTGTAATTTTATTTCCAGTGGAGTCATTACCGTCTTCTGACCTCTGTGGACATGAATATGTCTATCCTCTTATCACTACTGACATTTCAAAAGCTAAAATGCCACATCCATTTTCTCTCACTCACTTAATGGGGAGGGGCATGAGACACTCTGTGTCCCTGACTGGCCTGAACTCACTTTGTAGAGCTTGCTATGTTTACCTTTGAAGTACACTTTGAGGTTGGGACAATCCTCCCACTACTGCCTCTGTAGTGCTAGGATTATGGCCATGCCTTGCCATCTCCACCCTTTGCCATATCCACCTTGCCCTGAAACTGTCTCTTGCCAAATATCTACATTTGCAGATAGTCTAACAATGTAGGAAACGAACAAGGCTGGTCATGGTTGCTCACACCTGTGACCCCAGCGCCGACAGGAGGGAGGATAACTGGAGAGTTGGCGGTCAGCTGAGCTACATCAAGAATTCCAGGCTGGTCTGGATGACATAGCAAGACTGTCTCACAACAATGACAGTAAAATGAATAATAAATAAATATGACAGTAAAGGACTAGTTATTTCTGGTACGTGTGTAGAACTGAAAAGGGGAACTAATCTAGAGTCATTTTGTTTGTTGTTGCTTTGTGGGTTGTCTTTTTTTTTAATGTTTGGAGACAGGAACTTAGTAAGCAATCTAGACTGATTTTGACCTTGCTATTATTCCAGGCTGTCAGGAGACTCAAAAGCCCCCTGCTTCAGCACCGTAAGTGCTGGGATTGCAGGTATGGCCTACCATGCCCAGCACTAGAATCATTTCTGTTGGGTACTAAACTAGATGTGTATATTTCTGTCCTTGGAGGTTCACTCTATGTCTCAAGTGAGGCCTCATTGTGAAGCTTGTATGCCTATGGAAATCATTCTAGTCTCTTCCAGACCCTGGGATTGCAATACAGTTGAAGCCAGGCTTGGTGGTACAAGTTTGTAATACCAGTTCTGAGGCAGGGGGGTGGAAACAAGGGGTTCAAGCAGCCTCTGCTACAGAGCAAGCTCCAGGAGAGCCTGAGCTACCCAAGACCATGTCTCAAACAGTAGCAAAAAGATACAGGGCTTGTACAGGACTCCAAAGTTGGAAATTCAATGAAAACAAAGGATATGCCAACTGACTGTGTCTTGGCAACAAAGCTTTGCCAGCAACCAGCGATCACCAGACAGATTTGGAGCCACAAATTCATTACCACTCGATTCCCTTACAAGTCACGTGGGTTTCGAATCTGCAGAATGCCAGCTGTTGCAGCTTCCCATCGGTTGGGACAAATCCACTTGGCTCACATGTGCTTTCTTTTTTTCCAGCATCTGGGTGGTCCTGTGTGCTGCTACAGGGGGATGAGGCAACTGCAGATCCCGTAGGAACCATAGGAACCGATGCAGACATGGCCATCGAGGTAAGACTTTTCTCAGGTGACTTCTCAGAGGTCATCTGTGCGTCAGCATGGGGCAGTGACAGGCTCCCTCTGCCCTGCTGGCCTTCTCTGAAGCAAACAGACACACAGGGCTTCCTGAAATCCTGGAGCATATCAGGAAAGCTTTTTAAAATCTTACTACATTTTTATGTATCGCGTGTGAATGTGAGTGTGCAAGAGTGAGCTTGGAATACATCAGAATGCAAGTGTGGATGGAGGTCAGAGGGCAGCTTGTGGGGGTCCGTTCTCTCCTTCCGCCAATTGTGTTCTGAGGCTTGCATTAAAACTTCAGGTTTGGCTGCGAGCACTTTTACCTGCCGAGCCAGCTCACTGGCCCTAGGAAAGTTTTTGAAAGCCAGAATCCGTGTCTTGATTTTCAATGGAGCTGCTGTAGGGTATTCATAAATATCTAAGAATAGGCCAAGCTCAAACAGTAGCCTGCATGGGGTCAGAGCAGCAGACATGAATATTCTGAGCTTTGAGAAGTCCAGCCCGCTGCGCATTGTGGAGAAAGGTCATGGAGGCCTGGGGCAGCTTTGGTACAGACTCAAGGTTTCCAGTGATGTCAGCTGGAAGGCAGCACATGGCCCACTCAGACGGGAATGGTGATGGCCAGAGGTTTATAGGGTGAGTCATCTGGAAGCTAATGAGATAAGCGTCGTTCAAATGAAATGCATGAAATGTATAATCATCTCGTGGATTAAGGACTCTAACGAACATTATCAGCGGCTCCACCACACTGGATTGGATACAAAGGAAGTGGCCTCCTCTCTTCTGCTGTGTTTTCGTTAACAAAGCCTGGAAGCAGGGACTTCCTCCCGTCTTTCCTTGGATGACTTGAATTTTTAGTATGTGCCATTTCTGAATGTTTTCTTCCGGAAACATAAAACCAAAAAAAGTCTTCCTTTTGTTTTGTGGTGTTCTGAGGCAGGGAAAAGTGGTAGGAGGGGCAGGGGAGGAATTGGAAGGAAGGAACGGGGGAGGGAGATTAAATCAACACACATTATGTACACTGGATGAAGAGCTTATTTCTAGTTATGTATTTATTTATTTGTCATACTGGGGGTTGAAATCAAGGTCTTGCTTTTGCCAGGCAGGCACTCTATCAACTCAGCCCCAGTTCCAACTCTTATATATATCTTTCTTTTTTTTTAAACCAACTCTTATATTTCAAACACTCACTAAACCCATCAGTGTGAGAAAGAAGCATCGTAGGAACCTGATAGTTTAAATAAACCCATGCAGACAGGAACATCGTATGAACCTGTTTGATAGTTTAAAATTGCTCGTTGTAGTGGTTTGAATTGTGTATCTTAAAACACTGCATCTTGCTGGGCAGTGATGGTGCACACTGTTAATCCCAGCACTTGGGAGGCAGAGGCAGGTGGGTCTCTGAGTTCAAGGCCATCCTGGTCTACAGAACGAGTTCCAGGAAAGGCAGGGATACACAGAGAAACCCTGTCTCAAAAACAAACAAATAAATAAAGCAAAACAAAATACTGCATGGCTAGGGGACTATTTGAGAAGAAAGGGGAGACAAGAGAGTTCATTCATATGCACACCCACACACAGATCCAAACATATACACATGATTACAAATATTATTTCAAAAATCATCCGGGTGTAGAGGTACACACCTTTAATTCCAGCACTCTGGAGACAGAGACAGAAAGATCTCTGTGAGTTCCAGGCCAACCAGGGCTATATATATAGAGAGAGGAAAAAGAAACTCATACCTGGTGATCCTTCCTGTAGCCCCAGCACTGGGATGCTGAGGCCAAAAGTTGAAGGGTTCAAGGCCAGGGTAGCTGAGCAAGAACTTGTTCCAAAACACAAAAGTGAACAAAGCTTCCCAACTGTGGGATGCCAGGAACTAGAAATGGACCCATGTGGGGGCAAAAAAGAAAAAAAAATCCTTAGGGAAGGGTTGGGTACTAAAACATGTGACATAGAAGGGGAGGGAGAGATAGTGGGGTGGAAGGGTCTATACACGAGGATGAAGGTTGGGGAGATGAGAGGAAGTGGGGGGAGATGAACCAAAACTAAATATAAAGACTCCTTAAAGAAACGTGGTGCTTGGTTAGATAATTAAAATAAAATACAGACCATCACCCTCCACCTTAAGAAACATCTGTCCTAACTTCAGGAGCCTGTGAATATGATCTTAACTTGGAGAAAGCATCTTTGTAGATAAAATTAAGAATCTTGAGATGAGATCACTCTGCTTTTACCAGATGGTGCTAATGCTAATGACAATGTGTCTTTCTAAGAGATAAAAGAGAGAAACAGGCATGTGTGGAGGCCATATGAAGAGAAAGAGGCCAAAAGAGTTCTGCAGCCTCAAGCTAAAACCAAATGGGGACTTTAGGGGTAACCCAGCAGCAGCACATCTGTAAGGGCTCCAGTCCAATCCCTAGCATGCCAGAACCCCAAACCAGCGAAGCTCCAAAAGCTAGAAAGAGCAGTGAGGAGCAGAGCAACAGCCATGGTGATTTCAGATGGTGGGATTGATTCCAGAGATGCGAGAAAATGAATGTCTGTGGTTTTAAAGTACTCCGTCTGTGGCGACTTGTTATAGCCACTTTGGGAGACTAAAACATGAAGATTCTACCATGCTGCCAGGCATGGCGGTGGAGCCAGGCAGATCTCTGGGAGCTTAAGGCTAGCCTAATACACATAGTGAGTTCCAGGCCAGCCAGAGCTACTAGGTGAGACCCAGTCTCTGCCAAGAGCAGTACTCACGCTTGCTGACTCCCCACGCCACCGAGGCAGAAAACCAGGACTGTGCACATCCGTCACATCAGCTGGCTTTCCCATGTTCACCCTTTAGGAGCTGCTTTCACCTGTCCTTGTTTTGAGAGAGATGCTGGCTTTATTTGAGCTGTGTCATCTCCATCACCACAAGAACGGGGCAGGCAGGCTTCAGAGAGCTTTGAGTTGTCTTTGTTTGGCTGATACTCAGACACTGAATGAATGAGTGAATGAATGAATGAATGAATGAGCGAATGGTAAGGGTTGTTGTTTGCTAAAGCTTGCCTGGCTTTGGGAATCCCCTTTGCAGCAGAAACAGGAACTTTCCAGGCCGCTGTTTTTAAATTTAAAATGAATTTTAAAACGAGTGCTTTTCTTCTTTTTTTCTGGTCAAGTACTGGGGATTGAACCCAAGGGCTTCACACATGCTAAAAAAGTGTTTTACCATTGAGCTATAATCGCAGTTCCTTTAAAAAAGAAAGACAGGATTGAACTGGTCACTTCATTGTGCCAACCTTGGGCCATTGGGCCCAACTGATCAAGACAGAGTTTAGGGACTTGCCTGTCCCATTATCATTCCTTGGTTATTTCTTTTTGTTTTTGCAGTCCTGAGCATGGAGCCCAAGACTTTGAACATGTCAGAACATTCTAGACAAATTAATCTACCACTGAGCTATATATATCCTCGTGAAACAAGGTCACACTGATATTGTCCAGGCTGTGCTTGGAGCTCACGCAGGCCTTGAACTTGCCATCCTCCTGTCTCCACCTCCTAAGCAACTATTACAGGCCTACAATGCCAGGCATGGTTGAAAAGCTCCCTCTATACAGTGACTGACTCTTCACTCTGACTCCAGGTAGCTTCCACTACTCCCTGCATCCGTCGCTGCCCTCTCTATCCAGTTTTTAGCCAGAGTCCCCTTTCAATCCCATGAGTCCCTCTGTCTGAAGGCCCCAGCCTCCTCACTCTTTGGAACAGACCAAACTCAGGGGCAGGTGGCTGGGTTTTTTAAAAGCCCTGTGGCTCTGTTTTCTTTGGCATTGCATGTACTAAAATTGGAATGTGGCGAAGATTAGTATGTCCCCTGCTGAAGAATGACACGCAAATTGGTGAAGCGTTCCTACTTAAAAACAAAACAAAACAAAAAAACCAATTTGGCTTTTTCTCATTGTTTCCTGGCTAGCTCCTCCTCTCCACTTCCAGCCCACTCCCCTTCTAGCCTGGCTCATTCTTCAAGCCCAGCACTCAGATGTTCCCTCCTCCAGTGGCATTTTCTGTCCAGTATTCTTGCTGGATGTTTCTCATAACTAGAGGCAATAAAATTTAATTTAGAAAAAAAAAGGAGGGGGAGTGGAGACCTTGTCTAGCACATGAGGACCCTAGTTCAGTCCCTTTATGGCAGTGCAGGAGGCAGGAGGATTGCTGACAGTTTAAGAACAGCTTGGCTACACGGCAGTTTGAGGCAAGTCTAGGCTACTTAACAGGTCTCTATCTCAAAAACATAAGAAAATGAAAAATACAAAAATGCAAAAAAAGAAAGAAAGAAGGAAGGAAGGAAGGAAAGAAAGAAAGAAAGAAAGAAANNNNAAGAAAGAAAGAAAGAAAGAAAGAAAGAAAGAAAGAAAGAAAGAAAGAAAGAAAGAAAACTTTACCAGGTGTGGCGATGCCTGCCTTCAGTTCCTGTGCTCACACTCAGGAGAGAGAAGCAGGTGGATTGAGTTCCAGGCCAGGCTGCTTCCACACAGTAAGTTCCAGGCCTGGCCAGCCAGAGATCCAAAGCACGATTCTCTTGTAGCACACAGGTTTTTGTTTTTATTTTTGTTTTTCACATGCATGCCTGCAGGCCAGAAGAGGGCACCAGATCTCATTATAGATGGTTGCAAGCCACCATGTAGTTGCTGGGAAATGAACTCAGGACCTTTAGATGAGCAGGTGGTGCTCTTAACCACTGAGCCATCTCTCCAGCCCTTGGAATGTAATTTGTTATTACAAGCCCAGTTGGGTCAGGTGAGAGGGAACAGCACTTGAGCCTGTCCTTTTAAAACCCTGCCTGGGGAAGAAGTTAATTGTGACTGGAGAGAACAAGACAGTGCAGGTTTGGGAAGACCCACTCCAAAGCTGCTTCTGACACCTCCTTTCTGATGTTAATAGCTTATATCACACCCTCAAAGCCACTCCTATTCTCTTATAAACCTGGTCATAAAATGCTCCATTTTCTATCCATAATGACACATCTCCAGTCCTGGATAACAATACATGGCTTCTTCAATGTCAACATGGTAGGTTCTGCTATGCCCTCTTGTTCTGTGCATAGTAAGACTAACCTGGTGTGGTGGCGCATGCTTTTAATTTCAGCACTCAGGAGGCAGCAGCAGGCAGATCTCTGTGAGTTTGAGACCAACCTGGGCTGTATAATGAAAACCTATCTTTAAGGGGGNGGTGGTGGTGGCACACACCTTTAATCCCAGCACTTGGAAGGTAGAGGCAAGCAGATTTCTGTGAATCCAAGGCCAGCCTGGTCTACAGAGCTAGTTCCAGGACAGCTAAGACTGTTACACAGAGAAACCCTGTCTTGATAGTTAGCAGTAAAAAAAATACCAATATCTTGAAATTTTCAGGCAAATGGATGGATCTAGAAAAAAAAAATTGAGTGAGATAACCCGGACCCAGAAAGACAAACATAATATGTATTCATTCATAAATGGCTTTTAGACATAAAGCCAAGAAAACCCAGCCTGCAATCCACAGCCCCAGAGAACCTAGAAAACAAGAGGACTGTAAGAGAGACATACATAGATCTAAATAGGAAGGAGAAAAAGACAAGATCTCCTGAGTAAATTGTGAGAGTGGAGGATCACGGGAGAGGGTAGAAGGAGATAGGGGAGGAAGGGAGGGGAGCAGAGAAAAATGTATAGTGCAATAAAAACAATTAAAAAAAGAAAAACAAAACCAAAAAAGACTAAAAGCTGAGCGTCTCTACAGAGGAGCGCGAACATGACAGCTTCCCTTAGGAAGAGCCTTGCTTTCTCATTGCATGGGCAATATCTCTCCCTTGCTTAAGCCGTAAATAAGACCTGCACCCTTAGGAAGCTGTGGATAGGATGACTGAGAAGGGCGCATTTCCAAGTCCAGGAAGGCTCTGGGGGGACCACCACATGTGAAGAGGATGCTTCTGTTCGTGTGGAACGTGTCGCCATGAACGACGCTGTCCCCTGAGCCTGGGCAGATGTTCTCTGATACAAAAGCAGGGAAAGCGGTTGGACTCTTCTGCGGTGAATAGAGGTCACAGGTTATGGCTTTCTTTGGCTTTGGGTATAAAAAGCCACTCAGAGTCTTTTGTTGCCCATTGTGGAGAGTCATTGCTCTTTGTTCTCAAGGATGGCAACGTTGAGGGGCATTGTTTTGTGTTGGGGACCCAGGGCGAAAAGACACATCTGGAACCAGACGTCCGTCTGTGCTGTGCATTCACAAAGAGGTTGCTCTAAATTTGTCCCCTGGCTAAAGGACATTTTCACCATGCCTTCCTTTTTTAGGTCTCTGAGTGAGTCTATTTAAGGCCATGGATTGGCCATGGGGGTTGGTTGTGGTGGGAGGAGGCAGCTGGGGCTCACAAGCACATTTTCATCGTACTTCCTCTCTGAGAGGAACGGTCTTGAGTTTTCTCAAAATACATATTTTCATTGGGGTGTAGTTGGGCACGCCTTTAATCCTGACTCTTGAAAGGCAGTGGTAGAAGGGTCTCTGTGAGTTCAAAGGCAGCCTGGTCTACATAGCAAGTTCCAGACCATTCAGGTCTGCATGTTAAGATCCTGTCTCAAAAAAACAAACAAACAAACAAAAAAAAAAAAACAAAGACCCAAGTCAGAACATATTTTTATCTGGGTATGATAGCTTCCACCTGTAATCCCAGCACTTAGGAGGCTGAGACAGGAGAGTTGCTGTGAGTTCAAGTCTATCATGAGTTATGTAAAAAAAAAAAAAGAAGAAAGAAAGAAAAAGAGAGAAAGGCTAGATGTGATGGCATATGCCCATAATCCCAGAATGTTGAATGTGAGGCCAGGCTAGGCCACATAAAAAAAAAAAAATCTCAAAAAAGTCAGCCCACACTCCACCTCCAAGAGGCTCAACAGAAGAAGGAGGGGCAGAAAGAATCTAAGAGCCGGGGTGTGGGAAGAACACATGAAATGCTGTTGAATACTGTAGCTGTGCTAACCCATACAAGACCTGCACAAAATCACACCAGTTGGAAATCCAGTGCTGGGGCTGGACCGTCAGTTCCTTCAGCATGTAAGAGCACTGGCTACTCCCACTGCAACTGATGGCCGCTGGTGAGGAGATATCACTTTTCCTTAAGGGATGTGGTCTCTGGTAAGCTGCCCAGACTCCAGGGTACAGCCTAACATCCATGTGAAACAGGTAGCCCTAATTTGAGGCGGGAAATTATTTAAAAGAAAAAAAATTATGAAGTTGGTATTGGGGGTTGGGGGGAAGCCAAAGGAGAAAAGTGAGGGATAGATATGTTCAAGATACATTTATGAAAATTTCAAAGAATAAATTGAAATATTATATTTAGAATCACACAAAAAACAAAGCAAAACAAACAGCCAGGGATGGAAATGCCTAAGATCCTAATACTTGGAAAGTAGAGGCAGGAGGATACAGAATTCAAGGCTAAGGTGCCGGAGAGATGGCTTGCTGGTTAAAAGCACAAGCTGCTCTTCCAGAAGAGCTGGGTTTGGTTCCCAATGCCCATCTGGCAGCTCACAGCTACCTGTAATTCCAGTCCCAGGGGATTCAATGCCTGTGTGGGAACTGAGTGCCGTGGCTCACATCCATGCAAGCACTCGTTCACGTAAAGTGAAAATAGATAAATCTTTACTTTTAACATTTGAACT
The DNA here is from genome assembly GCA_001685075.1 of Bramus lutescens. Classification (NCBI taxonomy): domain Eukaryota; kingdom Metazoa; phylum Chordata; class Mammalia; order Rodentia; family Cricetidae; genus Bramus; species Bramus lutescens. The sequence continues at coordinate 110,682 of LOEQ01002096.1, read as the reverse complement.
GGAGATAATACTTCCTAAGCAATGCTTTCTTAGTTGTAAGTATGTCCCAAATACTGCATAGAGCATGCTTCGTACTTCCTCTAAGAAACTGCTTGTTGTTGGTTTAAAGTTCAGTTTCACTGGATAGTCTGTGTTTTCATTTGCTCAGTGTAGAAGCCGCAGGCAGGGGGATGCTGAAAACATGACCACTGCACTTTGATGTTTAGTTATTTGTGGGTTTGGATTTCCCTGTGTATCTTTGGCTGTCCTGAAACTCACTCTGTAGACCAGGCTGGCCTCAAACTCACAGATATATCCTCCTGCCTCTGTCTCCCAAGTGCTGGGATTAAAGGCATGTGCCACCACACCTGGCTGTTGGAATTTTTTTTTATTTCAAGACTGATAACTGTGTCAATAAAAACTACAGTTTAGCACAAATATCTGTTTCTTGATATTTTATGGGTTTGGGGAGACAAGGTCTTGCTTATGTAGCCCAGGCTAACCTCAAACTTGTGGCAATGCTCCTGTCTTAGTCTCTCAAGTACTGAGACCACAGCCATGAGCCACCATGCCTGGCTTCAGTTTGATGATCTTAAGCGGCCTTGTTTTGGATTCTAGAAACAGTCAGTGGTTCTGTAAGATATAGGAAGTGCCACGTCGGCTAAACAGATGGTTTTATAGTCTGAAAGGAGATAAAAAGGACAAAAACAAATGGTAAAAGCAGATTGGTGGTCTCGGGGCTGCTTCCTTTGTAGAGGAGGGGCCAGGAAGACGGAACAATAGAAGCGATGGTTAACTACAGATCAACTTCAGGTTCCTTTGTAGGGACCAAAGGAACAGACATAAGCATTGAAGCAGAAGCCCTTTGTAATGATCTGCTTGGAGAACTTGGCTGTCTCTCATTGGCCTGATTTCTTAAAGGCTTGGATGACAGCTCACTCTCTTTGAGTTTGATGACAAGTAACTTCCATGTGGATGATTCCACTTTGATTTTCTTCTGGTGTCCTAGTTAGGGCTTCCTGGGCTGTGACAAAACACCATGACCAAAAGCAAGTTGGCGAGGAAAGGGTTTATTCAGCTTATGCTTCTATATCACAGTCCCTAACTGAAGGAAATCAGGACAGGAACTCAAACGGGAGGAACCTGGAGGTAGGAGCTGATACAGATGCCATGGAGGAGTGCTGCTTACTGGCTTGCTTCCCCTGGCTTGTTCAGCCCACTTTCTCTCTCTCTCTCTCTCTC
>LOEQ01002096.1:0-10667 GCA_001685075.1 Bramus lutescens | reverse complement strand
CTCACAACCATCTGTTATGAGATCTGGTGCCCTCTTCTGGCATGTAGGTATATATGCAGAGCACTCGGATATAAAACATAAATAAATAAAGCAAACTTAACCAAAGAAGGAAATAAGATTAAAAAAAAAAGCAGAAGCCCCGCCCTGAGAGAGAGGTTTAGGGTAGGGGGCAGGGTGAGGAGTGATGGGTGGAGCCACAGGTGCCAATTGAGACTTGTTCTGGATTTCTTGACCTAACAAGGGCGGCATAGTCACAGGTTTCAAGGGTCAGGGCTTGGCAATCCCTAGGGAGGCTATTCTGCTGCTGACTGGACCCTGCTGTTCATCTGGGGCCGATTTTGACCCTTATGTCTTCATGTTTGCCTTCTTCTCTACTGCTAGGAACTGGGGGTGGAGCCCAGAGCTTCACACGCTAGGCAAGCACTCTGCCACTGAGCTACATACCCCCCTTTTTTGATAAATTCTGTATTAGTTCAGGCTGAACTTGAACTTGAGAGCTTCCTGCCTCTCCCTCCCTAGTGATAGGATTACAAGAATTTACCACCCCACCCAACTTAAATCTGCTTTTGTGGCCCGCTTTTTCTTACTTTCCCTCAACGATTCTTCTAAATTCATGGCTAAAGCGTGATTGGTATTGATTAACTAATACTCCATAACTAAATGAGATCAGTATAACTGTTCCTCCACAGGCAAATAAGTTGGTTTAAATATTAAAAAAATGAAGAATTTCTGGTATGCAGCTTTATGTCTTTGCTTAGATATTGGGTGAACTTGCGTTGTCAACCTTGGGGGTTGGTCAGCTACTATGCACTGTAGAATTTCTTGAGCCATTTTCCTTCTGACATTAGTAGGAATTCCATGAAGCAGGGTTCTCCTGTTAAATGAATTTAAGCGATCTGTGCTCCCACTCATGTATTAGAGGTTCACAGCTATAGCTATATCAACACAGAAACGAGAAGTCTTCTCATAAAGGCTCTCCCACACATCAACACACCTTTTAAATGATTTATTATGTTTACACACACACACACATATACACACACATACGCATACATACTGTCTTAGTTAGGGTTTCTAGAGACACCATGACCAAGGCAACTCTTATAAATAAAACATTTAATTGGGGTCTTGCTCGCAATTTCAGAGGTTTAATCCCTTATCATTATGGCAGGAAGCCTGACTACATCAGGCAGACACCGGTGCAGTGGCTAAGAGCCACATCCTGATCCATGGGCCGAGAGAAAGACTATGGGTTTGGCGTGGGCTTTTGAAACCTCCAAGTCCATCCCCACACCTCTTAACCTTTCTAATTCCTTCAAATAGCGCCACTCCCTGGTGAATGAGCATTCAGCTATATGAGCCTATGGGAACAAACCACCACATAGACACATTTATTGTGTATGGTTATGGGTGGGTATCTTAGGGTTTCTATTTTTCTATTGCTGTGAAGCAACAGCATGACCACGGCAACTCTTATAAAGGAAAATGTTTAATTGGAGTGGCTTACAATTGCAGAGGTTTAGTTCATTATTGTCATGGCGAGACTTGGCAGCGTGTAGACAGACGTGGTGCTGGAGAAGGAGCTGCATCTTGATCCTGCAGGCAACAGGAAGTTAGCTGAGCTAGGTGTAACTTGAGCGTAGGAGACCTCAAATCTCACCCTCACAGTGATGTACTTCCTCCAACAAGGTCACAGCTCCTAATAGTGCCTCTCCCTAGGAGCTTATGGGGGCCAATTACATTCAAACTACCACAGTGGGTGTGGGTGTGTGCATGCCATGATGCACACGTGGAGGTCAGGGAGCAGTTGGCAGGAGTCAGTTAGCTCTCTTTATATTACATGGATCCCAGACATTGAACTTAGGTCATTAGGCTTGACAGAAAATAGCTTTACCTGCTGGGCCATCTTGCTGGCCCATACACCCCAGTTTTAACCCAGTGTTTGGCAATTTGTGCAATGCTATTGATTTTTTTTTTGTTTGATAGCATTGAGAATTATTTTGTACAGCCAAGAGAGTAGGAATGAGCCCAGGCATGTGAGGCTGCCTGCCCTCAATTGTCATCAAAATGTGAAGTACAAATAGTTCCACTATTTTAGAGATTATGTTCATGAGACATGTTAGGAATGCTTCCTTGCCTCCACTCAGAACCACAGGCTGCTTTTGTCCTGCTGATGTCTTTGTCACAGTCACAGAGGTTACACTGTACCTGTTCCATGACTCAGTCCCAGCCTTCAGCCTAAACCAGCACAGCGCCCCCCCCAAGCTCTGCCTGTCACAGTCTGCTCTCGTTTCCCAGGGACCCAGACCAATTCTTCAGGTAGGCCATTTTGTGAGAAAGGCCCATCCCAAGGAGAGTCTGAATGGCAGAATACTAATCATAGGACAGGGAGGCCATTTTCAGATGTCATCGGGTACTTGACTGTTCACCCAGCGAATAGACAAAGTCAAGAATGAGGTTTGATAGGCCCACCTGGGATGAAAGCAGGGGATACTGGAGCAGTAACATCGCCACGACACCCAGGATAGTCTGCAGTTTGGGGATTCTACTGGAGGGCCTCCATGAAGCCATAGATTAATGCAACTAATGGCCCAGACATGTGCAGAGACCATATGCATTATGGTCTTGTAATGACCCGCTGAACAGTGAAGCTCTGGAGAAGTAGCAGAAGTTTCCATCATCCTGTGTGAGAAGCCTTTGACACTGAGAGTATAGGTGTGAGTCACCGCACCCGCATCCTAGGCTGATTTATTTCATGTGCTTTGGGGAAGGCCTTTGACCTCTTTCCTGGGACTTCCTGGGGGGCGGGGGCTTAATCCCAGTGTAAAGTGTTTTCCAAGGTAGTTATGCACATTTTCAATAGACTTATTGGCTTATTAAGTACACATTGATGCTTACCTTGTGTCTTATTCTGCTGGGATTCAGCCTTCAGGACAGATGAAACTCTGCTGTGACAGGCTCTGCCCTGAAATGAATGGAAAGGACTCATAGACAATTACAATGGTCTGGGTCCTGTGATTTTACAGTTGGTGAGAGATGGCAGGTGCTTCAGTAGCCAGGGCCCTGTAGTGTTGGACCTTAGCGTCCAAACACCAAGGAGGAGTCGCCCCCAGAGACCACCCATCACACCACANCCCGTTTCCCAGGAACTGAATCAAAACATACGTGTATGGGTAATTGTTCAGAAATTGAGCCAACATCTTAAAGGTTATCTTGCCCCCATTTCTGGACAACGTACCTGGTAGCTGTTAGGTCCTTGGTTCCTGGGGAGGAGGAGAAGCACTAAGGCACGGAGGCTGAGAGGGTTCAGAATTGTAAGAAATGGCTTCAGAATTGTCTTAAAGTTTTACAGTAGGAAAATGACTTCCACAGACCTGTGGATAAAGTCTTGTCTGGCAAAAACATCACTGTGGAAACCAGGAGCTAGATGAAGGCTGTTTATTCTGCTTCCTAGACCTTTCCTGTTGGAAGAGGGGTTGTGGGGGATGATCTGGACATTTGAGGGATCAGCTGGAAAGTGACAGTCATCAGCCTGGCAGTGTGACACCTAGTTCTGGTTTTATGGATTTGCACAAATGGTGTGCAGAATAACCAAGGAGTTACACAGTCTCACCTCCCAGTTGCATTATTCCTTCAGATTCCAGTCAAATAGCAGCTGCAACCAACGGACGCTTCACTAAGCGTGAGTTAAGGCCCAGAGTCATTTGGCTGAGAAGTGGTGGATCCGCACTCAGTGTGCTTGCTCTAGAGTCTAGNAGAAATGGCTTCAGAATTGTCTTAAAGTTTTACAGTAGGAAAATGACTTCCACAGACCTGTGGATAAAGTCTTGTCTGGCAAAAACATCACTGTGGAAACCAGGAGCTAGATGAAGGCTGTTTATTCTGCTTCCTAGACCTTTCCTGTTGGAAGAGGGGTTGTGGGGGATGATCTGGACATTTGAGGGATCAGCTGGAAAGTGACAGTCATCAGCCTGGCAGTGTGACACCTAGTTCTGGTTTTATGGATTTGCACAAATGGTGTGCAGAATAACCAAGGAGTTACACAGTCTCACCTCCCAGTTGGATTATTCCTTCAGATTCCAGTCAAATAGCAACTGCATCCAACGGACGCTTCACTAAGCGTAAGTTAAGGCCCAGAGCCATTTGGCTGAGAAGTGGTGGATCCGCACTCAGTGTGCTTGCTCTAGAGTCTAGAACATGCCTCTTACCATTCTTCTGCACGGTGTCTCGGGGTTTCAGTTAAGAAGACAGTTGTGAGTCCAGGGGTGTGGCCCAGTTGCTAAGAGTGCTTGTCCGGCGCACACGAGGCTCAGAGTTTGATCCCCAGCACACCAAAAGCTAGATAGGTAATATGTCCCTATAATTTCAGCATTCAGGAGGAATACAAGTTCAAGATTATCTTTAGTTGTGTACAGAGTTTAAGGCCAGCCTAGGCTACAGGAGACACTGTTTCAGTTCCACGCCTCCATCTCCCACAGGGTTTCTCTGTATAGCCCTGGCTGTCCTGGAACTCCCTCTGTAGACCTGCTGGCCTCAAACTCACAGAGATCCACTTGCCTCTGCCTCTGTAGTGCTGTGATCGAAATGTGTGCCACTGCTGGGCTGGAGAGATGGCTCAGTCCTTAAGAGCACTGGCTGCTTTTCTATAGGTCCTGAGTTCAATTACCAGCAACCACATGGTAGCTCACAATCATCTGTAATAAGATCTGGTGCCCTCTTCTGGCCTGCAAGCAGAATACTATATATAATAAACTTTAAAAAAAAAAGATGTGTATCACTACTGCCCAGCTTCAATTTTTTTTTAACATTAAATACTCAGTAGTAAGTTTTAGTGGTATGTACTAAGCACTCGGAGCTGAAATGGCCTTAAGTCTAGAATTAGTTTTTAAAATTCAGCAAGTCTTCAGATGGAGGGGTGATAGGAAAATCTTGGTAAATGTTTGTCCAAATGATGTTTGTGATACGTATTTGGTCTTTATAGTCTTACCTAATTTACATAATTAAAAAGCAAAACTCATAGCTAATGAATTTGAAGACTTTGAAATATTATTTTACTGTTAATATACAAAGACATTACCTGGCTTATGCAAGTTTCAATAAGTTACTACTGTAATTGTGGCTGTGAAGAGGAGAGAGTCCTCTTTTCTATGCTAATAGCTGCTTTTCATCTGATCCTCAAATGTGATGCGTGGCCTCTTGTCTCCCCCACACCCCTTAAAATTAGAAGAGCTCAGAGAGACCACTCCTTCCAAATGTTCATTTTCACAAGCGTGGAAATTAAATCAGAGAAGATTTGAATGATTAGCTCAGGGCTGAAGTGGATCTTTCAAGGAGACCTGTCTCGAGCCACTTAGAGAGTTCAAGGAAGAGCAAGAGTTAAAAGAACCAGGGCTTTTGCCATTGGTGGCGCTTGCCTTTAATCCCTGCACTCCAGAGGCAGAAGCAGGTGGACCTCTGAGTTCAAGGCCAGCCTGGTCCACAGAATGAGTTCCAGGACTACACAGAGAAACCCTGTCTCAAAAAAAAACAAAACAAAAAACAACAAAACCCCTGGGCTTTCTGGGTTCTGTGTGTTCCAGCTCCCCTCAAAAGGAGCTTGTGTGGGTTAAAGGCTGCAGTTCCCTGCCTCCCTCCCACCTTCAAGAAACTCACTCTAGGCCTCCCTGTAAGTCCTTCTGCATGGCAAGTACTACACTAGACATCTGTGATGTGAAGTGAAGAAAAGATGAAGGAGTTCGGACTTTACCCCAACTCTTGAATGTATGAATGGACCCATCTATCTACTGTGTTTGCTTCCTATTTCCTGTTGCAGGCTCCAACCATGTCATCCACAGTTGGCATGGTAAGAAAACTGTTCACCTTCTCAGAGATGCAGTTGAGTCTTTCTGGCACTGAAACCCATGTGTGCCTTGATCCAGAAGTGAAGGCCGAGGATTTCTCACTTGTGAGATATGGGTCTCTGGGGGCTGAGGCACTCAGCTGGTAGAGGGCTTGCTTGGGTTCAGTCTCCCGCATTGCAGAAACCAGGCATTGTGGCTAAGCTTGGAATCTTTGCGCCTGGGAAGTGGAGGCAGGAGTGAGTTCTGAAGTTGGCTGGGCTCTGTAATGAGTTCAAGGCTATCCTTGACAATGTGAAGTGTTGTCTTAAAAAAGTCTCCAAGGGCCCAACTCCTCTGACATCCTACTGTTGTGATCTGTGATAGAATACACATCCCTCGGATAATTGGAGCCTGTGTCTGTCTGTCTGACATGTTTTTGAAGGTTGTGGTTGGTTTTAGAGAATGTGCCTCAAGGCCCCACCCTGCTGTTTAACTATTGCTCAAATCACCCCACCTGACAATTCCTGAGGGGCAATCTCAAGAACTAAAACCTTACCTTTCTAACTCTATCCTTAGTTGTCATTCTCATCTCGTTCCAAAAAGCCTTTGAGTCTTTAACAGGCAAGGTAAATGAAGGAAGCCACCCAGTTAAGACTGGTGCCTCCTGAGAATCTGGAGTCTCATTCTCATTCAAAGACTTTGTGATACTGGGGCAGGTCAGCTGGTAATTGGTTACTTCTGATGATGAGAGCAGAGGATGCCAGGAATGTTGGGGACCTTCTTTGCCTTCGGTGGCCTTCGTAGAGTCTCAACTTCCTCAGCTGTATGAAACTGGTTCTATGAAACTGCCACCTCTGATAGCCTTATGCTGTGATCTGAGAGAATCCACGTCTCCACAGCCTTGGAGCTCACGTCCTGTCTGTCTGTCTGACGTGTTGCAAAGTGCCTGCCGCACCCATTTGAGTTAGCCGACTCTAGATCTGGTGTCCCTTTGATGTGTGCTGAGTGTGTTCTTGCAATGAAACCCTTCCACTTAACCATGACTCTCTTCTGCTCTCGATTTTGTGAGTGTGTGTTGTGAACCAGTTTTTTTTCCCCCTTCTTTCTCAAAGCAGTGCTGAGCAGACAAGCTTAGAAAGGGTGTTCTCTTCATGTTGTTTCAGGGAAAATAGAGAAAGTCAAACCTCCTCCATCCCCCACAACCGAAGGTCCCAGCTTGCAGCCTGACTTAGCCCCTGAAGAGGCTGCCGGAACCCAGCGGCCCAAGAACCTGATGCAGACCCTCATGGAAGACTATGAGACACACAAATCTAAAAGGCGCGAGAGAATGGATGATAGTAGTGTAAGTTTCTCCTCCTTTCCTTTCTCTTTTCTGAGGGTGACTGTCAATGTGGTATGCTTATTCAGACCCGGATGTGTGTGCGTTTGTCTGGCTGTCTTGCATTGTGGATCTGAAACCTATTTTTAAATGAGTGATTTAAGATGCCTTGGGAGGGTCTTGTTTCTAATCACAAGAATGTCTATGATCAAGAGCTGGTCTTTGGCGGCTGAGTCAAGCTTGAGGTGGCGGGCAAGGCTGGTATGTGAGGTGGTGGGTGTGGAGGAAGATAATGTCTGTGCAAAGCAGAAGAATGCACCCTCAGGCTTCAGAGTCTATGCTGTGAGCCAGGTGGTGGTGGCACACACCTTTAATCCCAGCACTCAGGAGGCAGAGGCANCCTGACTTAGCCCCTGAAGAGGCTGCCGGAACCCAGCGGCCCAAGAACCTGATGCAGACCCTCATGGAAGACTATGAGACACACAAATCTAAAAGGCGCGAGAGAATGGATGATAGTAGTGTAAGTTTCTCCTCCTTTCCTTTCTCTTTTCTGAGGGTGACTGTCAATGTGGTATGCTTATTCAGACCCGGATGTGTGTGCGTTTGTCTGGCTGTCTTGCATTGTGGATCTGAAACCTATTTTTAAATGAGTGATTTAAGATGCCTTGGGAGGGTCTTGTTTCTAATCACAAGAATGTCTATGATCAAGAGCTGGTCTTTGGCGGCTGAGTCAAGCTTGAGGTGGCGGGCAAGGCTGGTATGTGAGGTGGTGGGTGTGGAGGAAGATAATGTCTGTGCAAAGCAGAAGAATGCACCCTCAGGCTTCAGAGTCTATGCTGTGAGCCAGGTGGTGGTGGCACACACCTTTAATCCCAGCACTCAGGAGGCAGAGGCAGGAGGTTCTCTGTGAGTTCAAGGCCAGCCTGGTCTATGGGAGCTAGTTCCAGGGCAGGCAACAAAGCTACAGAGAAACCCTGTCTCAAAAAACCAACCAAAAGAAAAAACAAAACAAAACAGAATCTATGCTGTGATCAATCCTTGCTTGTTACAGACTGTTCAAGAACTGTTTGGAGCTCTTTGTGAGCATAGTCATACAGGAAAGAGCCTTATTTATTTATTTGATCAAGACAAGGTTTCTCTGTATAACAACCCTGGTTGTCCTGGAATTTGCTTTGTGAACCAGGCTGGTCTTGAACTCACAGAGATCCACCTGCCTCTGCCTCCCGAGTACTGGGATTAAAAGCCTGCGCCACCACCACCCGGCTGAAAGAGCCATTTTAATGACAGCTAAAAGCCACACCAGTACCCATCTACCTTCAGCGCTCAGAACTGTGCACATGCTGGTTGTGTGCACTATTAAGGAAGCCATCTGCTCTGTGGTTCCTTTGTTTAGTAAGAGACTTATGAGGTGCGCTGAATGGTCCCCCATGAGCTGGGGGCAGCCCAGGGTACAGGCCAACACTCTAGACTCTCTGGCATCCGTCATTTATCTTTCATCAAAGCCCCCACACACACACACTCACCACTACACTGAGGTCACAAATAGCTTGGCTTGATAAGCTACCCCATTTCTGCCTGTTGTTCCGGTATATCTCTGTATAACCTCCCCTTTAGCTCTTCAGAGCGTCCCAGTTTGGATAAACTATGCAGTCACCCTCAACTAGAATGCTCTGCGGGTCACAATAGGAACTCCCTGCCTTTTATGTCCCAGCTGGATAATCCCGCGTTGAAGAGTTTCTGGAATGAATGCCAAACGCTGAAGGCTTTTTTTTTTTTTTCAACTAAGAGAGATAAAGAAAAGATGAAAACACACATCCCTCTGCCTAAGCATGAAGGAACACTTGCTTCTCTACCCTGAGTGGCCAAGAGGCTTCTCCGGATAGAACCCTGCCCTGGGTAGCTGCTACAGACGGTTGTACTGGGTTTTACTTGGCTGTTGCCAGCAGCAACTGACGTCTACTAAGTCATGTTAGCGGCCCTAGTTGGGCAGCCCCTCTTTAGGCGCTGTTCATTGTGGGCTGAAGTGCAGGCGTAGCAGCCTACGGTTTCTTCTCTCCCCACAATTCAACGGTGTACATCGGTGTACATCAGCAGCTTTGCTGGAAGCTAGCTCAAGAGTCGTGGACCATCCAGTCGTGCCACACACAGATGCTTCCTATGTGCGTTCTATGGTTCTTGTGTGTGCTTTTAGCCCTGGATTACAGATGTGATGGGAGGGAAGCATGTTCCCGGCCTGGTGGCACAAGTCTCTAATCCTAGGCGCTGGGAAGCTGACCTAGGAAGATAACATAGTCAAGGTCTGCCTGCGACATAGGAAATGCTCACGTCATAGGTGGAAAACTAGACCCTCCGTCAGGCACACTGAAACTCGGGCCACCCACCTAAGGAATGCTAGTCAGTCCCCGTTTCCTGTTTGAATGAATGAGGTGGCCTGGAGTGAGCATTCTAAAGCCTTGTGGTCTCCTGTCTCTAGTTCGCCCAAGGAAATAAAGCCAACCTGTTGACTAGGAAAGAAACCTTTTAGTGAATCAGTTTATTTTTCTTATTATTTGAAGGTAGGATGTCTTGAACGTTTCCTGATATTTCCATAGAGCAAAATCTGACAATTGCTGAACATTTTTAGGGATAGGATGAAAATCTATCCAATCCCCTGTACCTCTACCTGCCTCCTTTTAAAAGAGACCCAAATCTCAAAAACCCATACTCAAATTGCTTCTTGAGGAATTATGTGGGCATCAGCCAAAATTGATTTCCAAACCACCTACTGGCCTATCTTAGGGCACCTTCTCATTGTCTCTGTGTAGAGAACAAGTTTCATGCCCCCTCCCAGTTGCTCCCTAATCCCATTTTTCCTTGTCTTGTGTACCAGAATGATAGATAATAAGGAGGAGATGGTTGCTCAGTGGTGGCTATGTAGCTGACTCCCCTGTCTCTAGAGGCTAATAGAGATTCTGTTCAAGGCCATGCAGTTCTGTTCTCCTGACCCCATTCACACACTTTGGTCTTAGGGTGAGAAGTGGCTTCTTGGATTTTCTGCCCTCCAAGAACCTTCCGTGGTTCATGCTGACACCTTTAGTTGTCAACTGGTATCACCCTTGATGGCTCTTTGGAAGACGAGAAGTCACCCCTGAAGTCACACCAGAGCAACGATACTCTCTAGAACCTAGAACCCTACCCATGGTTCAAGGGCCTACTCCTTCTGTCTCCGTACTTGTGAAAAGCCAGTGGCTGAGGACTTCTCTTAATTGGCAGAGCGCTTGCCCAGAATGGTGGAACCCTGTGTTTCATCTCCAGCACTGCAAAGCCTGGGCATGGTGGCACATGCCTGTAATCCCACCTCTCAGAAGGCAGAGGCAAAAGGAACAAAGGTTCACGGTCATCTTTTACTACAAGGTCATCTTTTGCTACATGGAGAGTCAGAGAAAAACCTGGGCTAGAGACCCTCACTCAAAATATAAATTAAGAAAGAATCGGGATGGAGAGATGGCTCAGTGGTTAAGAGCATTGCCTACTTTTCCAAAGGTCCTGAG
>LOEQ01002095.1:311543-321592 GCA_001685075.1 Bramus lutescens | reverse complement strand
TGCGGGAGCCGGGCAGGACAAAAAGCAGGGCCCGCTCCCCTTATCACTACAGGGAAATGGTGTGGGAAGTCTTTCCATCTATGTGTTGCTTTTATTGGTTAATAAAGAAGCTGCTTTTGGCCAATGGCTTAACAGAGTAAAGTCAGGCTGAAAGAGATATATAGAAGAGAGAGGTAGGTGGAGTCAGCGAGGTGCTGTGTAGCCACCAGAGGGGATAGAGGTGAGCTGCCAGGTAGAACCTTGTCTGTAGGCCATGAGCCTCATGGTAAAATATAAAATAATAAAAATGGTTTAATTCTAGATGTAAGAGCTAGCTAACAATAAAATTAAACTATTGGCCCAACAGTATTGCAAATAACATAGTTTCTGAATAATTATTTCAGGTCTAAACAGCCAGGAACAAGTGAGCAGCCTCCCGCAACATTAAATTGTACCTGATTTGCAGTAAACCAATAATAAATTTTATTTTATTTGAACTGAGGATGTGTTTTACCATTTCCAATCCAGTACTATATGGACTATTCTTGAGGTTCTGGCTTGAAGCTCTTGTTCATATTTGCTGACCTATTCTTAGCTTCATAATTACCATGTTAAATTACCATGTAGCTTCTGTTTGAGAATAGATCACTGGTTAATTGTCACAGCAATCTTAATATAACATATGATGAAAATACTTAGGTAAGCAAGTGACCCAATATATCTTTTATAAACAAGTTTCTCATCTGTCATACTTTAGTTCTTTTTGGTGAGATTACTATACTAGAGATTTTCCCCCAAAATACCCTATTCCAGTGTGTGCATGCACACACCCCACCAAAATGAACCATCAAAAAGCATCAATGACTTTGTATAAATTACCCATACAAAATAGTCATCCATATTTATTTTTCAATATTATAAGGATAATTAAGTCTAATAATTTAAGTAAATGAATATACATGCATAGCATATTCAATAAATAATAACTGCCACTGCAATTTCATCTGAAATAATACTTTATAAAATTGTACCATTGTGACATGATTATATTCCTTATCAATCTTTTAATTAAAATTGGTAGTGAAATATTTCTAAATGTTCCCTTCCAATTCAAGCACCTAATCTAGCATCATAGCATTTTGACTACTGAGAAGAAAATGGCTCTCTCCTAATTAAACAGCTCTACCAATGTAGAGTACCAGTCTCTTACACACAGAGAAGTGTGTATTTGGTCATCCTGAAGGGCTGTATTGTGAGCAAAAGCACTCAGTTGGTAGAGGTTCTGGCGAAAAGACAGTTCTCAGGAGCTCCTTAAAAATATCACAGAGAACAACTTCTGAATTGTATATCTATAAATATCTTGTGTGTCAGCTAGAAGATGAGATAAATAGACAGATCCAACTCTTTGAGCAAACCATTGCAACGAAAATGTGAATGACTTTACAATGACCAAAAGCTCTGCCTACCTGAAGTTCATCAGTGGCTTTGGAGAGAGGGCAGATGAGGTGGGATCTAGGAGGCACTGCTACATATTTGATGAGTCACCTTTCTCTAACCATGTTAGTTTCATAACTGGACCCAACAATGGAAGTGGACAGAGAATATGACTTGCCATTTGGCCATATGCATTCTCAGAGAGAAGGAAGAAAGTAAGTAAATCATGATTGCAAGCATAATAAATGCTCTAAGTCCACAGGATAGAAGGAAGCCATAGGTGTTTCAGATTAGGGGATTCAAACAAGGTTCTACAGTAAAGAGAAGCCTAGGTTCAGACTTGTAGGATATGAAAATAATGTGTGCAAGCACAAGGTAAGGTGTTCCCAGAAAAAGCTGTTTGTTAGGTAAAGTAAGACACATATTAGGGCCAGGAAATAAAATAATTGAGGATATAATCTTGGAAATGGAAAAACAAAAATTATACTTTCTTAACATGTAGAAGATTTAAAAATGCCATATTTTAAAGAAAACATTATTGTATGTCTCTTATCATCCCTAAATTTACTTCTGCACTCAAGTTTAATATTAGAGTATTGTATTGTAAACTGTGGCTTTTAAACCGACAGATGAACAACGAAGGTTAGACACAACCAGCACTTTTTTTTGAGATATCCACTGAGCTTCATTCTGAAATACAGAAAATAGAGAATTGTGAGCTACACACAGAAAACTATAAACTTCAGCAATCAGAAAAGGCATTTGCTCGCTGATGAAGGGACACTGAGGATGGACTCTCATATTGCTGACATGTCAGGATTTTGCACAGATGTTTTAAGGCACCACAGTAACGTGGGGATGTATGTAAGCTGAGAGTATAATCACTGAGGCTGGAGCTGGCGATTTGACAGTGTTGAAATCATTGGATGGCCCTCTCATTTGTCACATGACCTATTGGTTACCTCTGTTGTATGGTTTTAAGATTTGAGTTCTTGATGACTTTCTTCATTTTTTTTCTTTTCACAAAGAGGATAATGGTTTGTAAACTGACTCTTCATGTCTTCAACCACCGAGTATTTTAAAAATCAGTTTCCATAAACTATGAGTGGTTTCAAAGGAAATCTTGGCTAAAGTGCCTTCTGCTTGGGCACTTTGACTGCCAGGATATCCATTCAAAGAAAGATGGTGATTTCTGAATTATTCTATTTTTACTTTGCTATCCTTCCTATAACTCTACAATTTTCTCCATGCTGCTTCCAATATTTCCCCCTCCTGCAATTGTCCTTAGGAAATGTTACTATNAGCTCTGGCCTTTGCTACTCCATCAGCCACTAACTCTTGGTAAGGAGCTGGAAAACTTTGCAAATGTGAGAGTTTAGGGAAGTGTTCCATACATAATTGTTGCAGTAATCTCTAAGTGTTTCTTCATCAGTATAATAATTAAAAAATTACAAGTGAGAATAAAGAAAGCCAATTATTTATGATTTTGATAAAGTGAGCTAAAATTAATAACATTTGATAGTATGGCAATATTTGATTTATCAGTTCTCTCAGTTTTGTTTAATTTATGATGATGGTGGTGGTAGTATGGGTGGTGGTGATGGTAGTAGTGATGTACTTGTGTGCCTGAATGCATATGTGTGTGAGTGAGTGTGTGTGCATGAGTGTGTGTGTATCTGTAACTATGCCATTGTGCAAATATGCAGGCTAGAGGATAGGCTTCAGGAATTGGTCTCTTTTTTCCTACATGGGTTCCAGGGATCAAATTTAGGCCCTCAGGGGTTCTCAAAAAACACTTTTACCTGCTACCCTATCACACTCTAGTTCATGCCTTTGAATTAATCATTTCTATGTAATCTTAAAAATTAAAGTTAATTAAGGGTTTGTTTATACTAGTAATCATGTTAAGTGATTAGAGATGATCATAAAATTAGAATAAAACCCCATTATAGAAAAAAGATGCTTTTTAAAAAACTAAAGGTGTTAGAATAAATCACAAGATACATTGCTAAGTCTCCCTTCCATTGAGGTGGGAAGAAAACATAATTTTTATGTTTTAGGGATTCACCATTCTTACTATTATCAGTTAGTGGACATTTTAAGTCAGCGCATGTCTATAGTTTCAGAAGACAGGACTTAATGACATTTCTTTATATGAAATATAAAAAGCATAAGGACCAAGAATTCTAAGTGACAAGAGGACGGATGGATCAGGGGACGTGAGCTAGTTATCGGTAACTATTGTTGGGGGTGGGGTTGGAACAGTGTCTTTCTGGGTAGTGCATCACTGAGTGGTCTAGAACTACCATGGAGATGATGTCATCCCAGAACTTCCTGAGGTTATAAGCACCCTTACTTTGTCAATCATCCCTCTTTTTGCAGAGATTACTCATTTCTTCCAAAGAGGAAAAAATGTAAAATGAAAGATCTGGGTTGTAATATCTCTATTAGACATCTCTCTGTATGCTGCTGAACATATGGATAATTCATGAGAGAGGTAGGTCTAGTATCTAGAGATCAACACTTTCCAGAAAAATGGTCAGAAAAAAAATCAGTGAAGGATGTAATACCTTAGCATTCATGGACCAATTGTATGACAGCACTGATACTGTGTCATCTTCTGCTTCAGCACCAGCAAGTTGGGCATGAGTACTAGGAATTTGGGGCATTGCAGTCTTAGCAGCAATCTTTTACTTGGGTAGAAGCCAGATAATTAATGGTCACTATGAAGAATTATGCTATTCATGATTATATTTATTACATTCTCTATGAACACTAAGAACTAGGTTGGCAGATTTCAAGGTAGACAGAAATATTTGAAGACTCGCTGAAAATAAAACAGAGAGCAATAATGATCCTTGTGATATAGCAATATCATGCCCCTCTTAAAATTTCTTTCAACTGAGCCAGCGACCTCCACAGGAGCAGCTATGATGAAGAAACAACCTACAAGGGAACAGATCTGAGCCAACGACCTCTGTGGGAGCAGGCCTGAGCCAGTGACCTGCAGCAACCTCCATGGGAGCAGGCCCAAGCAAGCGACCCATATGGTAACAGGCACAACTGACCTCTGGGATTACAGAGTGAACTCTGGGATTGCCAAGTGACCTTCAGGAACACTGAGTGACCTCCAACAGGACAGGAACTGAGGCCCTTACTCCACCATGAGGAACAACCATCTGAGCCTTGGATCCACTGGCACCTGGAAAAGTGATCACCAGAGACATAACACCAACTACACCAACCAGAGGAAAAGATAAGTAGACAAGGTATGAACACACTCAACACCACAAATAGCAACACAACACCAACAGAAACTAGTGGGCCTAAAGCAGCAAGATTTCAACATCCCAATACAGATGAAGCAGAAGAAAATTACCTAAAAAATAACTTTAGGAGACTGCTTGAGGCCCTTCAAGAGGAAATAAAAAATTCTCTCAAAGAAATGGAAGAAAAGTCAAACAAAAAATGGAAGAAATCAACAAATTCCTTAAAGAAAACCAAGAAAAAACATTCAAACAGGTGAAAGAAACAATGAAAGACTTGAAAACTGAAATGGAGACAATAAGGAAAACACAAATTAAGGGCATTCTGGAAATGGAAAATATGGAAAACTGATCAGGAATCACAAGCACAAGCATAAACAGCAGAATACAAGAGGTAGAAGAGAGAATCTCAAGTGTTGAAGATACAATAGAGGAATTAGACTCATCAGTCAAAGAAAACATTAACAGAAACTTAACACAAAATATCCAGGAAATATGGGGAACCTTAAAAAGATGAAACCTAAAAATAATAGGGATAGAAGAAGGAGAAGTCCCACTTAAAAGGACAGAAAATATATTTAACATAATCATAGAAGACAACTTTCCCAACTTAAAGAAAGAGATGAATATGAAGATACAAAAAGCTTACAGAACACCAAATAGACTGGACCCAAAAAAAAGTCCGCTCACCTCATAATAATCAAAATACTGAACATACAGAATGAAAAAGAATATTAATAGCTGCAAAGGAAGTAAGCCAAATCATATATAAAGGCAGACCTATCAGCATTACATTTGACTTCTCAATGAAAACAATGAGAACCAGATGGTCCTGGTCAAGCATTATGCAGACATTAAGAGACCATGGATGCTAGCCTAGACTACTATACCCAGCAAAACTTTCAATCATCATAGATGGACAAAACAAGATATTTCATGACATAACAAGTGTTAACCAATACCTATTCACAAACTCAGCCTTAAACAAAGTACTAGAAGGAAATCTCCAACCCAAGGAATTTAGCTATATCCACAAGAACACAGATAATAGATGATCTCACAGCAGCAAATCCCAAAGAAGGAGAACATGTCCATAATAACACCAGCAACAACAAAACCTAAAATAACAGGTATTAACAATCACTGGTCATTAATATCTCTTAAAATAAATGGACTCAACTCATCTATAAAAAAGACACATGCTAACAGATTGGATATGAAAACAATCCATCATTCTACTGCATTCAAGAAATATACCTCATCCTCAAAGATAGACATCACCTCAGAGTAAAGGGTTGGAAAAATATTTCCAGTCAAATGGACCTAAGAAACAAGCTGGTGTGGATATTCTAATATCTAACAATAGAGATTTCAAACTATAATCGATCAAAAGAGACAAAGGAAATTTCATATTTTTCACAGGAAAAATCTATCATGAGGAAATTTCAATACTAAACATCTATGCCCCAAATATGTAAAAGAAACACTACTGAAGCTTAAATTACACATTAAACCCCACACAGTAATAGTGGGAGACTTCAACACCCCACTCTCACCACTGGACAGGTCTGCCAGATAGAAACTTAAAAGAGAAATAAGGGAACTAACAGATATTATTACTCAAATGGACTTAACAGACACCTATAGAACATTTCACCCAAAGAAAAAAGAATATACCTTCTTCTCAGCACCTCACTGAACTATCTCAAAAACTGACCACATGCTAGGTAATAAAGCAAACTTCAACAGATATAAATAATTGGAATAACCCCACGAATCTTATTGGATCTCCATGGCTTGAATTTAGAATTCAACAGCAACACTAATTTCAGAAAGCCCACAAACACATGGAAATTAAACAATACTCACTTGAATTGTCAAAGGGTCAAGGAGGAAATAAAGGAAAAAAATCGAAGGTTTCCTAGAATTCAGTGAAAATGACCACATAACATACACAAATTCATGGGATGCAAATCAACAAAATAGAAAAAAGAAAACAATACAGAGAATCAATGAGAGCAAGAGTTGGTTCTTTGAGAAAATAAACCAAATAGATAAACCTTTATCCAAACTAACCAAAAGGCAGAGAAAGAATATCCAAATTAACAAAATCAGAAATGAAAAAAAGGGACATGACAATAGACGTGGAGGAAATCCAGAGAATCATCAGGTCATATTTTGAAGACCTGTACTCCACAAAATTGGAATACTTAAAGAAAATGGACAATTTTCTGGATAAATATCACTTACCAAAATTAAATCAAGACCAGATAAGCAAATTAAATAGAACTGTACCTGCTAAAGAAATAGAAATAGTCATCAAAAGTCTGCCAACCAAAAAGAAAATACATATTACCAGATGGTTTCAATGCAGAATTACAAGATTTTTAAAAACAACTAATACCAATACTCGTCAAATTGTTCCACACAATAAAAATGGAAGGAACATTAGCAAACTTTTTTTATGAGGCTACAATTACCCTGATAACCAAACCACACAAAGACCTTACCAGGAAAGAGAATTACAGACCAATCTCACTCATTAACATTGATATAAACAAACTCAATAAAATACTGGCAAACAGAATCCAAGAACAAATCAGAGAAATCATTCACCGTCATTGACAGAGGTTTCTGTCCCACCTGGCCCTTTGGCCTT
This sequence comes from Bramus lutescens, assembly GCA_001685075.1. NCBI lineage: Eukaryota > Metazoa > Chordata > Mammalia > Rodentia > Cricetidae > Bramus > Bramus lutescens. The sequence goes on along the minus strand of LOEQ01002095.1, from coordinate 314,254 downwards.
TCAGTCCCAAAGAAACACACAGGGGTCTACATTAACCATAAACTGGTTGGCCTAATAACTTAGGCTTCTTATTAACTTTTATAACTTACATTAACCCATTATTTTTTCTTATCTGTGTTAGCCAAGTGGCTTTGTTCCTTTTATCAGCGAAGCATTCTCATCTTACTGTTCTGTGTCTGGCTTTTTCTGCATCTGTATGTAGACTGCAGACTGCCTTTCCCCTTCCCAGCGTTCTCCTGTTCTCTTGCCCCACCTATACTTCCTGCTTGACTACTGGCCAATCAGTGTCTTATTAAAAACATACAAGAGACAAATCTTTACAGATACAAGAAGTCCATTGACCCACAGCACACCATAACAAGCAGGTTTCATACCAGAGATGCAGGGATGGTTCAGCATACAAAAATCTGTCAATGTAATCCATTATATAAACAAACTGAAAAAAACCCCACATGATCATCTCAATAGATGATAAAAAGCCTTTGACAAAATACAACAACCTTTTATGATAAAACGGATAAGAATATATAGCTCAATAAAAATAATAATAAAAAATTTAAAAATTCTTTCAAGTGATTTCTTCCTAGAATATAGAAGACAGAAATCATGTTTATAACTCATCTTTAATATTTTAAAAGCAATCTCCTATAACCAACTTAGATTTGTAAGAAGCAGAATGTGCATGTCTCAAAAATTATCCATTTCTCAGAAGAAAATGAACTACATTCCAATGGAAACGACTAAGAAATTCACAAGTCATCTTTTATGTATTCTCTACAAATGCTTACAATATCAACTTGCTGAATCTTGAATTTCCATATTCACCCTTTACCAGCTTTATGAAACTAGGGTTGGAACATGATGGTTGTGCTGGTTGGTGGGGTTTAACCCTGCATTTATAGAGGCCACAGAGTGGACCAGCAGAGTGTGGGGAGGGGTTAAGCAGGCTCTTTACTTCTGTTTGATCTTTGCTTTATTAAGAAAAAAAGTTAAGTTTCATTGTCAGGCCATTTTTTTTTGTTTTTTTTTTTTCGTTTCTTTTTTTTTTTCCAGAAGAAACCATGTGCTAGGAGCTCACACCTAAAATGAACACCTCTGACTTCCCCATACTCTGAGGTCCAGAACATTCCCTCAGAGAAAACTAGGCTGAACTTTAACAGGTGTGGGCCATGGCTATACTTGACTTCTGGTCATTGCCTTGCATCCCATGGCAAGGAAGTCTGAGTTTCAGCCTGGGGTCAGTTAAGGCTTTTCTGATAACCTGTGTTCCTGCACAGTGTACACACTATCTTAGGCAAGAGTCAGTAGTAGCTGGTTCTTTACTTGTTATCTTTGGAATTTATCCAAGTTATCTTTCACTTTTTTATGTGAATAATTCTTCATATTAAGTTTTCTCTGTGTTAGTGAGGGGCATGGCTCTGAATCATCTGACTGTACTCTAATAAGCTTATCTATATTCTCTTATGTTATTCTTCCAAGTAAAAGATGCATATCCAAATGATAAATTTGACATCACAAATAAAAATAAATTATTTCTTCCTTGTTATATATACTAAAAATTCATTTCATTTTAATATAATTTTGGTGTTTATGGGATGCTTAGGGTATGTAATATGTACTGACAAAAGAATAAAATTCTTATACTAGGTTTGGAAAACCTGTTCTATGAAGATCCAGAGGACAAATATGTCTGAGTTGGTAGGTCACACAATATCTGTATTGCTAGACCAGCAGCAGATAATACAAAAAAGGAGTGACAATGTCCATTAAAACTTCATTTACAAAAATGGGCATCTGATTAGATATGTTTTTCAGACTGCAGATTGTTAACTCATGCTCCAGATAACAATTTCATTAGAGAGATACATAGTTAATATATTGCATCACAACCCAAGAAGGCTGTTCTATTCAAAGGTAGGGACTGCTAAAAACATATTGCAATGTTAGAAATTTGAATAAACTTTCAAATCAATCTGAAAAGTTTTCAGCTGGGTTAAGATTGGTAGTCACATCGTTCACATTTCTATATACTTGGTGATTTTAATTTTATATCTATTTTATTCATTGATGAATAAATTATATAAAAACATCCTCACATAGCTTAATCTGACTATTTTCAAACTTCTGCCATTTCTCTTGATAATTTGACTTTGAGCCTTCTATACAAACCTTTAGCTTTTGTGTTATGTATTGCTCTATCATCTCCTACCTATGCTACCCTGGATAGCTTAATTTTATTCTTCATATTTAATTTTATAATATAAGCAGGAAATATTTATACTTTATCTCAAAAACAAATGACTATCTAAATTATTTTAGATAGCAGGAACAAAACGGAGAGTTAGATTAGAAGCCACCATTCTTAAGAACATATAAAAGTAAAAGGTGAAGTTTCTCTGAATTCCATCTCTGCTTCTCTATCCTTTGAGTATAGGAGGGCTACTGATTTTTTTGAGTTGATCTTGTAATCTGCCACATCACTGAAGTTATATACCAGCTGTAGGAGTTCTCTGGTAGAGTTTTTGGGGTCACTAATGTACACTATCATAGCATATGCAAATAATGAAAGTTTGACTTCTTCCTTTTCGATTTGAATCCCCTTGATCGCCTTATGTTGTCTTACAACTGTTCCTAGAACTTCAAGAACTATGTTGAAGAGATATGGTGAGAGTGGACAGCCTTGTCTTGTTCCTGATTTTAATGGAATGGCT
>LOEQ01002095.1:257771-281864 GCA_001685075.1 Bramus lutescens | reverse complement strand
ACACACACACACACACACACACACACACACACACTCACACACACACACATTTAAATGAAGCCATTAGGACTTGAGAACAGTGACCTCTTGAATTGTTCTAGTTCCCTTATAAGTCAAGATTCCAAGGACCTACCTAGCTACTTCCACCCATGTAAAGACATAGCAAGAGTCCATACCAGACACCAAATATTCTGCCACTGTGATCTGGTCGTTGAAGCCTTAAAGACAATGAAAAATAATTATTTTTGATCACAAACTTTTCAATTTGTAACAATTTGCCACAGTGGTCCAAATGTACTATGACCCTGTTATAATAAAGGTAATTTTTTGGTGTGATATAATAATAGAGAACCTGTTGCCTAAAGTGCTGTTTTCAGTGCTTGGAATCATTTTAAAAGACAATAAAGTAATTAGTGCTACTCCCATATCTATGAACACATTAAAGAGCTATGCATTCAGGGGACAGATTGCATCATTCAGGGGCAGTTCCCCCTTTCTAGGTGTAGGAGGAAGGCCCGCTTGTTCGTCCTGGCTGCCTGGCTAGCTTAGTCCTGAAATAACCACACAGAAACTGTATTCATTAAATCACTGCTTTGCCCATTAGCTCTAACTTCTTTTTGATTAACTCTTACATATTAATTTAACCCATTTCTATTAATCTGTGTAACGCCACGTGGAAGTGGCTTATCAGGTAAAATTTCCAGCGTCTGTCTTTGGCGTTCCTTCCCAACTCTGACTTTCTTCCTCCCAGCATTCAGTTTCATCTTCCCAGCCTACCTAAGTTCTGCCCTATCAACAGGCCAAGGCAGTTTCTTTATTCATTAATGGTAATTATAGCACACAGAGGGGACTCCTGCATCACCAAGGAGCTTGAATGAGTAGTTTCTTATATATTCCTTATGTATTTATATTATCAGTTCATTGGATATTTATACACTAGAGAAATTGTCTCTAATTCCTAAAAAGTCTTATACATATCGGATACTCTAGTCATCAAATAAGTTATGCAGCTTTACTGAATATTTTAATCTTTTCAAAACACTTACCCAGTTGTTAAATGAGATGATTACATGATCACTCTAGTCCCCAAAGAACAGAGTTTAGTGTTGGTTGATGATGCTGTGCTACAGATGAACCGCACTAAGCAGGGGTATTAGTGACAGCAGTAAAGAAACGGATTGGGGTAAAATCAGAAAGTGGCCTTCACACTATCTCTTGAAAAAGCAGAACATAAGAACACACTGCTTATAGAACAATGAAAATATCTACATATGATGACTATCAAGATCCAATTGAGAAAAAAAATAACCAACAGTGTTACATTTGGATTTCATGATGCAAATATTTTACCCACATTTTTATGACTTAATTTTTTTGCCTCGCTGAGATTAAATAATAATAAAGAAAGAGACAAGTCTCATTGAGATCTTTGTTTATTCTTGAAGCACAGATTTTTTTGTGCTTTGAAAAAAGAAAGATATGGAACCATGATTGTGTATTGGTTTTGTAATACAGCATTGCTAACACTGCCACCCTAACACCTGGATCCAATTTGTGGTGAAACCACTTAAACCCCGTGCACACACTGAAAGCAGTGGCTTTGTCACAAAAATTATATAAATATATAAACAGATGAAGAGCTCGCTGGTTTTGTTTTAAAACATTGGTTTTATTTCTACATGTGAAACAAAATATACTTAGTAAGAAGGGAACATTAAAAACATTTTGTTACTTTGACCAGAGAGTAAGGATCCTTGAAAATTATCTTAGGTACACTAATGTTCAATAGAAGAGTTGACATTTCAGATGCTGACCTACTAGTATCTTGATCAAGTTCTTCTTGGAGCAGTGAAATTTTATATTTTATATCTATATTGGAAAGGATAGATAGTCATTTTGACTTTTGATATATGCATTTTTTCTTTATCTCTTTTAACCCAATAATCATAATATTGGAAACTGAAAGAAATTGGTAGATACCAAGTAGATCAATGTCCTAATCACCATTGTGACACAGGTGTGAAAAAAGTCAAGTAGCATGAATTTCTATATCATTTTTATTATACCATCTTATATCATATTTTGCTTAAATATAAGAGTAATGTGTCCATTATATTCATTGTCTATGCTCCCCTGTGATTATTGTTCCAGATTACAACTAATATCACTTTCCTTATAAACGTTTCAGAGTGTGGTCAGCTGCCCAAGGGTAAGCCTATGATTCTTATTTTTTCATAGTGGTATTTAATAATTTTATTCTGATTTTTCTTTCTTTCACAGCTAAAGGTAATTCTTTTCTGTCTACTTTGATCATCTTCTTAAAGAATACTAAATTTTATTTTCTTGTCTATCAGTCTTCTAAAGTCCCTGAATTTTCAAGTTATTATAACTACTTCATTCCTAACTGAGCTTTCAGCTAATGACACATTTTTAATTTGAAAAAAAGTAAAAATTTGAAAAAAGTAAAATTAACTCAGAATTTCTGTAAGTTTCTGTATCATATCTTATCACCTGAAGATATTATTATTAATATCCATCCTTTCTTCATGTTGGTATAGATAAATTCCTAGTATAGAAATTACCATTGTATCTTTTCTGCAGTTCTCTTCCAACAATCTGTCACCCTGAATTAGAAACTCACACAAGAAAGTTAACAGACTCCATCCCAGGCTATTCTTTCCTTGTCCATGTCTTCCCCAACGTTGCTGTCTGGTTTTTGTATAACTTGTTACAGACATAAAGGAATCAATCTCAACTTGTTCTAATTTTTTCCCTCCTTTAGCTCTCCAATTTGTAATCGAATGACCACTCTTTGGTTTGGTAATTATTTAAAATATTTTGTCACACTTGGTCAATCTCTGTTTGCTTTAGTTTTTAGGACATAGTCATTATTTGCTCTTCCATTCTTCCCTCTTTGTTGACACTTTATTTTTGTTGATTTTTCCCACATCTGTCTGGGTTTTGATTTAAAATCTTAGCAGCTCCTCATCCACTTCAGTATGTCCTGCTTGTTATTCCTCATCTCTGTGTCCATTTAGGTCAGCATATAACAAGAAGACTTGTGCTTGGATCTTCTATTGTGCTTAATTGATCTAAGTGTCTGTTTCTGTGTCAATGCTATGCTGTTTCTATTATTAAATATCTTTACTGTATCTTGGAATCTGGAATGGCATATTTAAGACAGAATTCTACTCAGATGTAAAGAAAAATTAAATTATTAAAATTTTGGGGAAACTGGTAGAATTAGAACATATACTGTATGAAGCAGCTGAGACTCAGAGAAGCAGACATGACATGTTCTCTCCTATTTGCGACTTCTAGCTCTTAAACTCTAGATGTTAACATAAAACCTTGAGTAATCAAAGAAACAAGGTAAAAAGGGGATCAAGTGAGAGGGGTGCTCTAGACTGGAAAGTGTAAATCAGGCCAGTCACTATGGAAATTTGTTGGGAAGTTCCTCAGAATGCTAAAAGTAACTACTAGATGATCTTGGTTGCCATTTCTGGAAATATATTAAAAGAAAGGTAGTTCACCATGCTACAGAGATATCTACACATTTATGTTTCACTGAAACAATTTTGACAATATCCTAGTGAGTGAGTTAGTAGACAAATGTATAAAGAATATGCATTGTAATATACTATTATTCATCTATAAAGAAAAAATAAAATATGTTATTTGCAAGAAATGGATAAAACTGAAGTCCATCATATTCAGATAAGTTGGGCTTAAATATTTAAAGAATACATGTAGAATCTAGGTTATGCACTTAGGAATTTCTTTTTTATCATTATATGTTTCTTTTTGTTGTGGTTTTGAAGAGTGAACCTAGAACACTGTACTTGCTCGTCAAATGTTTTATCAATTAATCTGTTCTAGTCCTACAAATTCTCAATGGCTAATACAGCTGTTCCTCAAAGGATATAGAAGTTATATCCCAATAAACCTGTCATAAGTTGAAAATATCCTAAGTGGAAAATGTGTTTATTACATCTAGCCTTTTGAACACTGTAGGATATGGGCTCTTGACTTTTGAGACTAGACTTTTGGCTGGAGCTTTAGCTTGCCGTCATTGCCCATAAGTCTATTTCATATTGCTATTAAAGAAGACATGAAGATGGGAGGAAGAAAATATTTGAGGGGTCTTACTATTCCCCTCTCTAGATCTAGCCCCCCCCCCACACCATGGTTCCTTTCTACTTCTCTTATTTCTGTAGATTACTCCAGGTTATATGCTTGCATCTAAAGATTTGGGCCTAAAAACCACAAAAAAAAATGTGGCACTTGACTTTCTGAATCTGGGCTACCTTTTGCTCAATACATTATTTTCTAGTTTTAGCCATTTACCTATACAATTTGCAACCTAATGTTTTCTTACAAATAAGTAGTAGAAATTTATTCAGCAGCTCTGCTTGTGAATTTCCCAAAACCCAAACCTACCCAAGTCACCCTTTACTTCTAGTCATAGTTTGCATAGTAAAGATTTAATACTAGCCTGATTATATCAAAACATTTGTCCCAATAATATGTTTTGGTTCTTACCACTGAATTGGAATTCGTCTAATGAAAAATCAACAGGGAGCATGTAAAGGATTGACCTACCAACTCCTCAAACCTGTTCTGAAATAAGCCACTTTTGAGAACCAACAAATCAGAGAGAAGTTCACATCTTACAGATAGCCAATGAGAGATGTCTACTTGACAAGATCTTATTGCAAAAATACATATTGAAGGACTAAATATGTCTCCTCCCAAATGCACACATCCTATAGAAATGTTACTTAATGAGAATTACCTAGGTAAACTCCAGAACACATAACTCAAAGAACAATTATACTCTTTATTGAATAATTCCCAACAACTCATTGAACACAGAAAGGATAGTAATAAAGGCATGAATGATGACTGAGGTAAGAGCAACAAAGAGCTCAGTGAAATAACAAAAGAACTTGTAGACTTAATTCAATAAAAAGATGGAGATACAGAAGAGAATTCAAGATGAAACGAAGAATGGCCATCAAATGGAATCACGTAGCTCTTGTCATATCCCAAGCTAGCTCTCTGAAGATCCAGTTATAATGTCCATACCCCTAGAGTTCTGGCTTTTATATGACCCTTTCTCTCACTACTGTATCCCCTACAGTGGCACCATCTGCTATAGTGTACAAGAGTGCATATTACAGTGCCATGCTGTTTTGACAATTTTCTTCCCAAAATATATTCTAATACCAAATCACTTTTTATAAAGATTCTGTTATAAATATTTCTTTATAAAGATTTTTATATAACTATACATTTATAAAAATATAATAAGTATATTATTATAGTAGCTGAAAAATGTACCTAATAAAACTCCTAGTATAAAAATATCACATCTGGTCCTTGACTCAGGATTGGCTAAAAAAAGGGTGTTGAAAGAATGGAAAAACAGGAGCCCATGTGGAGATGTGTATCATTTACTGAACCCACTGACCACAGTGATGAGTAATCAGATTATTATTAAAAGAATTAGCTTTAAAACTCAAGAGGCAAGAAACTTCAACTTTACTATGTTATTCCTCAAAATTCACACTATTGAAATAAGGAATGCCTGGAGCTTTCTACAAATACTTCCAAACTATTACCAAGAGAGCCGAATGACTATTTCAGTTCCTTTTCCACTGCTATTCAGCTGTCGAGCATCTTCTCTGAATCTTCTCTTGATGGTTGAACTGACGTATTAGACACCCAACTTAAGTACTGGACAGTGAACTCATGTTTTGATAGATAATGAAATGCTCATGAATATGAAAAGGTTTGATGTATCATTAAAATACATTGAGATTCAAAGGTGTGGGATGAGCCTTTTTCACATGTAAGTTTTACGTTAGTACTGTATGATGATTTATACACTCCCAAAACATGGCCCCATTGAGAACAAGTGGGAGGATGTTGGATGTAGGCCAAATTCAATTTAAACATATCTTCTCAGTCTCAGACACATTATCTAACAGGCCTTTTGTATGTGACATCAACACAATGAACAAAACATTGGAAACAAGTGAGTCAAGGACATTTGAAAGGTTCACAGAAGGGAAATAGTGTGATCATAACAAATAATTATTTGTGGGGCATCACGTGGACATTCGTCTCTATCTCAGGCATTGCTCTTGTCCTTTATGGCTTACAACCTAAAGAAAAAGCAGAAACAGATGATTAAAAAGTAACAATGATCTGAAAATGAAGAGTTTAACCGTGGTTAGTGGGAGAGCCACTTTTTAATGTAGATTGTTAAGAAAGGGGCAAAGGGTGTACTAGCAAAATACTTGAAGATGAGCTAAGAGCAAAAAGGGTAAAAGGCTAGAAAATGTATTGGAAAGACCAGGCATCTCCAAGTCATGCAGACAACTATAAGGAACTTGGAATTCAAGTTTACGGAGAGGCTGCTGTGAATGCTTCAGCAGGTAAGTGATGTGACGTGGCCTGTGCATCACCTGGGGGGTAGATGTACAGAAGAGAGGGGAAAGCATTGGAAAAATCAAGATCAGTCAGGAGGCTATTGCAGTAATCCAACTGAGATGCAGGCACAACTAAATGAAGATGAAGATGTATTATCAAATCATTGTATGTTTTAAAGCATTTACTGTTAAAATGGCTTCACCCAGAGTGGTGGTCCAGCTCAGGAGAGGAGGAAGTGACTCAGGAGCCAGTGAAATGAAAGGAACTGAAGTGAACCACAGGCGTTTATCTTTAAAAACCTAAAAAAAAAACGAATGATAAAAATTGCAAACATCTATGATATCAGGTTATATCTTTAAAATTTTTGAATTTTTTGTTTGTTTAGAGCATCTATTTATAACCATCTATGGTTCTATAAGTCTATATTTTATAAATGAATGCATATAAACACATATTTAAGATATGTCCCTCAAACTGCTTTTACAAAAAACAATTCACAATCTAAATAATACGAAGATTATTGGCTCATAGGACCGAAAACAACTCATTAGTAGGCTTATAAATCTTATATTGATTTTGGCTCTGCCTGATTTTCTGTTTTCATTTTCTGTTATGGTTAGTTTCCCCTGATACCAATACTAAGATTTAGGAGTGGGAAAGATTTATTGGGCAGTAACACTTGAGAAAGGAAAAGGGAAGAAACCCGAATGAGCAGGACTAAGTAGGACACAGACTTGTCACAGCCCCTGCCAGCCCAGCTGGAGCTGGAGGAGCCCTGTTTTGGGCAGAAATGACTCAACTCCTGCAGGGCTGCCTTGCAAATTCACTGGCCAGGGCATCTTGAGGAAACATGGCTTCTGCTCAAAAGTCAACTGCATCCTAAGGAAACAAATCCAACCCACGCAGCGGCAGTCACATCTCTAGGGAGATCTGAGAGGTGTGTGTGTGTGTGTCCGTCATATTCATGCTAGTGCGCTCTGCCCCAAACAGTTACCTCAAAGATTTTCATCCAATGCCCTTTTGCCTGAAAACCTGAGTTTCTCTGTTCTAACAGCGCAGTTCAATACTAAATTGTAGCACTGGGGCACAAACCTCAACTGTTTCGTGGTTGTATGGGATTGAGCCAATTACTAAACTTCTCTCTATTTTTATAGATGATTGTTTGAACTTTTCTGCTGTAACTTAGAAATAAAAAGAGAATATAAGAGGGCTTTGTCATAGGAAAGATAAAGTGTCGATACATTAAAAATGGAAAGATGGCTCAGCAGTTAAGAGCTTTTGTTGCTCTTAGAGAACTCAGGTTCAGTTCCCAGTACCCATTTGGTGATTCATAACCACCTGTAGCTGCAGTTCCAAGGAAACTAATGACCTGTTCTGGTCTCTCCAGATATCAGGCATATACATACTCCATATACACACATGGAGGCAAAATACTCAAACACAAAAGTTAAAATACTTTTAAAAATAAAAAAATGTTTAAAATATAGTAGCTACTGAGGAAATATTAATTATCATATAATATAGTCAATGAAATCTATAATTATAATATTATCAAAGTTCTTTATGTATTAGACAAATAATTTTTATCACAAAAATGTAACAAAACATTAATTGGAATATGCAATTTTACAAGATATCATAAATTTTTGAGGGAATAAACAGTATTTTGTAGATCTATTGCTTGCAAGAGTGTGGGATGTTAGTGGAGAGAAAGGAATAAAACATGTTCTGATTAGCTAGTTATGGGTGTTAGTGGGGATTTAAAACAACTGTCATTAATTTGTTTGAAAAATCTGTAAGTTTGGAAAATATTTTGGGGGCTAGTGTCTGCTTTGCATGACATCAGCTAGTTTGGCTCTTTCCAGACTGGCTTACTCATATGTCTGTAAATTGAGAACTGGACTGGCATTCAGGATCCCCAAACGGACCTTTCTGTGAGCTGAATGGACTTCCTTGGTTGTGACAGCCTAAAACTCATACAGAATTACGTATCTTTTTATGGCCCATCTTAAGAAGTCACACAGCATCACTTTTTCTGTTACTATAGACTTTGTATGCAGACAGAGACTTCTCTATACCTCAGTGGGATGAGCTTTAACTCCCACTGTAAGAGTTGCATATAAGTGACACCTGAATCAGCAATGGACACAGAAGGTGCCCTCCAGACTCCGCTGGGGTCCAATTGAAGCAAGAGACATCAACCCAACCCAGGCCTGCATTGGTGACATTCACAACACAGCCTAGCAGTGGCAGGAGAATCTAAACCTGGCCAGCAGGGAACTCCAGCTATGTGCCTACACCACACCATGCAGCCAGGGTGGACAGAATGTAGCCAAATGCACCAACCAGGAGCCCACTTGATGCGGCAGTTGGGCACTCTAAAGATTTCTTTGTGTTGAGTAAGTATGGCCCAGTCAAGCATCATGATGACCACAGAGAGACCCACACACAGGTCTGGGGCTGCCCACTGTGGGCATTGAAGAGAAAACAGAGGCACACCTGTTATCCTGTAGCATCAGCCAGAAGTCCACTATTAGAGTGACCAGAGGGGAGAGAGAGAGGGAGGGAGGGAGAGAGAGAGAGAGAGAGAGAGAGAGAGAGANNNGAGAGAGAGAGAGAGAGAGAGAGAGAGAGAGAGAGAGAGAGAGAATAAGGAGAATGAATGGTTGAATTGTTCAGGTCCTGTGGAAGGAAGCAAATCTGAAGATACAAGAGAAGAAGGGAGTGGGGTAAAATGGTGAGGGAGCTGACCTCTTGAGCAGCAGCAACATGAAGGAACGCAAGCCCTGCATTTTGGGCAGTACAGCAGAGATGACCCTGCTGATGAGAGCACAGGTAAGACAGCACTGAGGACAAGATCCTGGGAGACCTAATCTCACCCACAACTGCTACATAGCAACATAGGCTGAGGAAAGATGCGCCCCATCTTCACCCCATCAATGCTGGGGCAGGTGGGAGAGCTGGCTCTAAGGGTCTTAAGAGTGGGAGAGCTGTCTCCGATCCCCACCAGCTGCAACACTTGGGAGAACAGGCCCTGCACCTCCCCAGGGCAGCACAATAGAGCCAACACTGTTAGCACAGGTGTATGTGAGCCAGATCTGAAAATGTGACCATGAGAGGTCTGTCCCCATTTCCCATCTGCAGGCCAACCCTAAGGCTACCCAAGACCAAACCCAGGGTTATGACTTGGTCTGTCCCAACATCCACCCCATCTATAATCTACTGGAGCACTTGAAGGGACCTGACCTGCAGACCCAAAGTGCCAGGATCTCCACTGCAGGATTTCCATAACATAGAGGGTGGCAGTGGAATCTCCAGGAAGAGTCTGAGGCCCAGCATCAAGGGCAGAGTGGAGAACAGGGACCTCGAACCAGATCAATGACTCTTTGCAATAAGCACTGCAAGTAGAGATATATGGACAAAGAGGAACAGGACACAACTTGCTGGGTCGCACTACAGCTTTCATAAAGAAAATTTCAATTCCTTCCATTTTTATCATTTTATTTTCTTCCTTTATTTTCCTCTTGAATTTTGCTTTATTTGGGGAGGGGGTGCAGGGGCAGAGGGAGATTTTGAAGTGATGGGGAAATGAATGGGATCAAACATACAGGATGTAAGAAACAGAATAAACAAACAAAAAACAAACAAACAAACAAATAAATAAATAAATAAAGTTTTAAAAAAAGATCTGCATATAAGCCAAAACATCATGGAGTCAGTTCTGGAAAACTCAGTTCACCCTTAATGTGGAAATAATGGTGGCACTTTCCTGCTGTTCATGCAACAACAAGAAAAACAATATGTACTATTGTAATTATAAGGAAGTAAGTAAAAATGTGATGAAATAATTAGCAAAATAGATTATAGTAAAGGTTTGAAGGAAAAAACCTCTGACACAAAATATCCCCACCTCCTCATCTTGATAATGAATCCCATTTTAAAGTTTTAAGCAGTGTGCAGTGCAGCTGTTTGGAGAGTTCTTGGGTGCATGAAAGCCAATGGACAGTACTCAGTACATATGCTCGTTCCTACAATGCCGAGTTTAGAGCACTCAGTTTGTGTTTTTAAACCCCACTGCAAATCCTTAACGTTTAGTGTAACCAGTAATCTGAGATAAATCAACTATTTCTGTGCTGTCGTTTGACTGTAACTCCCTGCAGGTCACTCTGCGCTGTCATTTACCTCTTCTGCCTCCTGTTATAGCTGGTTAGACACTTGCTCTTTAAGGCTGAATGATTTCTCTGAAATGGGAATTCTTATAAACTACTATCTGACTAAAATGATAATGGCTCAAAAGAGACAGAGACACTGCCAATTAGCTTGGGAAACTGTAGAGACCCCATCCAATTAAAAAGTAAAGTATCTAGTGTGTGTGTGTGTGTGTGTGTGTGTGTGTGTGTTATGTGAGTACTGAGCAGGTAGCCAAACTGTCTGGGGTTCCCACTTAATTTGGCTACTTACTAACCATGAGCCTTTTGGACAAATTACTATATTTTTTGCCTCAGTTTTACTATGTGTAAAGAAGAGGGGTAATCAATACCTTCCCATATGCTGTGATAACTAAAGGACGTCTGTAATGGCAGTAGAGCTTGGGGTGGAACACATCGAACAAATGCTACTCCTGCAGCTCCAGATTTTCCCTTTGTTTCACCATGCTTTATCTCGGGACTCCATCCAAACTTTCCTTGAGAACAATCTCAATTGTGTATTTTTAACTTAATTTTTTGGAATAATCTTACCTTCTGGTTGGTTCTGCTTCTTCTTAAGAAATATCTTTAATTCTTATAAAAATATTTGTATTAATCTTGTAAATTTTATGCACATTTATCAATCTTATATGTATATATGTATTTGATCATTGTCATCTTTCTCATTCCTTATCTCTTAATGTAAAGGGAGAAATGTATTGGTGCCCTTAAAAGGCTCCTAACTGATGGGGAGGTATTTATATCAAGATGCCAGTTCTAAAATCCACTCCAAGGGAAACTTTAGGACTTGCCTTTTGTCTCTAGTATGACTTACTGACCAACATGGGAGAAATGGTTCCTAGATTTTCCACATTTTGCTATTTTTGTTTGATTTCCCTTTTGCTTTCTGCAGAGGGGTAAGTTTGCACACTCTGGCAGTGGTCACATTTTCTTTGCTTTGTTTAATGGAGTGTTAAACCCAGTCTGAGTTACAGACTTTGGAAAAAGATAAATTCCCTACACTAATTTAAAAAAAATGGAAGACTGTCTCACTTTTTGATAAGTGAAATTATTAACCCATTTATAGGTCATTTCTCTTCAAACTGTGTTGAATGTCTGCTGTGAACAGCTCTTAGGGATTGGGATTGCAGGGATGCCAGAGGATTAGGAAAGCCTTCTGAACAAGTTGTTTTCATGAGGGTGGTTTCAAATTCACACATCTCAGCCTTCATCCATGGAAATAAGTGACAACTAGAATCATACAAGCACTCTAACATATTGATTCTGGGCAAAAATACTATAGGAAGCTGTGTGTATCTATCTCATGTTCTTGAGAATACTGTTTATATGACCATTTGTGATTCAATGTGCCTCTGAAATTCTGAGAATCAGAAGGGGTAGGGGTGGTTTCCAAGAGAAGAAAAGAAAGGAAGAATTGTTGTCATTAAATTACAGTCTGTACAAGCGAAGTAAATTAGCATCTTATCATTATTTACAGATGGGAGGATTGACCTTCTAACAGAGAAATTCTCATATTCAGTTAGAAACAGAACAAGGAACATCACCCATGGTTTCTGAGTCCTGTTTCTAATTTCAAAGAATACACAGTTAGGAAGGGGTTTCTAAAAAACTATGTCTAATAGTTTGTCACCTAAGCATATGTTCAGAGTCAAGTGCTCTGATCGTTGAGTTTGATAATAAAGGTGATTACTGCTTTTGTACAAAATTCCTAGGTTTTAGAGATAAAATAGTAGATAGAGATAATGTCTAAAATGATATTGCTTCAAGATGGAGTGACTTGTCCACATGAAGGGTTCATCTGTTTGGGGAAGGAAAGAAAGAGTCATTTTAGTGAAATCACAATGAAAAATGAAAGGGACCTGTGAACCTCAGCTGGATTATTATGTAAACAGTTCTCAAAACAGAGTTACAAAATTAGTACAAATTCTTCTGTCTACAAAACAATGTCTGCCAATTATTTGCAAGTTTTCCAGGTAAGAACTACTTTTAGTCCGTATTTTACATTTATCAATCTTATTAATTCTGTATGTATGTGGTCATACATATGCTGCAGGACAATTCATAAGAAACAGTTCTCTCCTTTCACACATGGGTTCTGGGGATTGCTCTCAAGTCTTCAGGCTTGGTATGAAGCACCCTTACCTACTGATTTATCTCACCTGCTAAAATGTGGCATTTTAAACTTCTTAACATGTTCTTAAAATCATAAGAAGTACTTTTCTTATGTACACACAGGTATGCATACGTGCATGTGTACACGAACCCCCTCACACACACACATCAGAACACAGCTTTGTACTCTAAGTCTGTACATCTGGATCAACCAGTGAATGAATGTTATTCTAATAAGAAGACATGCTTTGGAAATTAACTGGGTGAGAATTTTGCTACCTAATTAAAGCCAGCACAGAAAACATGGTTTCTATGGAAGTTATCAGCAACACTGACACCTCCTGAGGGAAGATATTCCTGACTCATTCCTGTGACTTTAACTCACTGCTACATTTGGTCCCAGTTTTTTTCCTAATTGTCATGGAACAGAATCATTTTTAATGACAAATGCCCTTCTGCCGAGAGTTCAGAGATAAGAGAAGTAATTTAGCTTTAACTGGTTATATTGGATAAGAGCAGAATGTGTTTGTAACTATAACTAAAGAAATGATGTAGTAATTGAAGTGTCACTGTTAGGACAGATTATATAGAAACAGATGTTCTGAGGCTATGACTGCACTTTCAAAAGAGGAGAGAGAAAAAAAATGAAAAATTTGCAGAATCAGACTGGCTGGGGGTCTGTGTTAACACTGTGAACACACCACACCTGAGTGCAGTCACAATTTAGACATAGTTGCCTTCTCTTTGTCTGGGGCAGCAGATTCACTTGAGATATTACAATTAATTGTTTTAAAATCACTTTTAAAGTTCAATATATCTGGTTTTATGTCGAGGTCTTTGATTTGCTTGGACTTAAGTTTCGTGTGGGATGGTAGATATGGATCTATTTGCATTCATCTGCGTACTGACATCCAGACCAGTATCATTTGTTGAAGTTACTTTTCTTTTTTCCATTGTATATTTCTAGTTTCTTTATCAAAACACAGGTGTCTATAGGTGTGTTGATTTATATCTGGGTCTTTGATTTAATTCCATCAATCAACTTAATTGTTTTTATGTCAATACCATGCAGTTCTTGTTACTATTGCTCTGAAGTATAGCTTGAAATCAGGGATGTTGATACCTCCAGATGTTCTTTTATTGTACATGCTTCTTTTAACAATCCTGGGATTTCTTTTCTATGTGAAGATGAGTATTGTTCTTTCAAATTATTTTTTGTTTGCTTATTTATTTATTCTATGTGTTTTTCACATCATGTATCTTGATCCCATTCATTCTCCATCCCTTTGAATCCTCCTCTACCGTGAGCCCCTCAACCCCTGAATAAAGTAAAATTCAAGAGAAAAAAGGAAGAAATTAAAATGAGAAAAATACAAAAAGGAAAGAGTTAAAATCTTGTTATGGCAGCTGCAGTGTGACCCAAGAAGTCATTCCCTATACCCCTTTGTCCATTATCTCCATTTGCAATTGCCCATTACAAAGAGTCATTGGTCTGGTTCACGTTCCCTTGTCTCCACTACATATTTGATGCTGGGCCCCTACTATGACTCTTTCTGGACATCCTGGTGCCACCCTGTATTGTGGAGATTCTACAGCTTTGGATTTGTGGGTCAATTTTTTTTCACATACTCCAGTACATCAGAGATGGGTTGGATGTGGGGACAGGCCAAATCATAACCCTGGGTCTGGGCCTGGGCTATAGCGTTGGTTCACCAGGTGGGAAATGGGCGCATTCTCATGGTCTTTTCTGAGGGGAAATGGCAGTGGATGTGTGTGGGAATCTGGAGAAGAGGAGACCTGGAGGTGGGAAGACTACGGGAAGTGATATAATATATAAGAGAAGAACTGAAGAAAAAAAGTCTTCCTTCTAAAAGGCATTGGGGGCCTACCATTAGGATACAATGTCCTAATTCTTCATCTGTTCTAATCATAACAAATCAGGGATAATTTTACCAACGTTTTAGTATAACTATAGTAGTTTATTTAAATTCCTTCATGGTGTCTCAGTCTCTTTATAAACCATGTAATTGCAGTCTAGGGTGGTTAGAGATTTACTCGACATTGTCTAATTTATGATCACTGTGGGAGTATATTTGCATCAATCATTTATTCCCAAAGAGAGCCAAATCTCTCTCTGCAGTAACCAGGATACAAAGGAAAACTAAGAAATCTGTTATTGCTCTCTCTTAAAGAATCTAAGTTTTCCAAGAGATTGCAGGAGGATCTAAACCCTACCTAGACTCAGTTCAGGGCATTTATTTTTTTCTTTGAATAATAACTATGTTTCCATAGCTTTTTGCGTGGCTTTGTGTGTATGGCATGGTTTGCATTCTGTTACACCTAAGATCCACACACATAACCACTTGTATCATAACTTCTCTTACAGTTTGAAGTCTATTTTGTCTTCTGATTCACTGCAAGAAATACGGTCCTTATCACTTAAAACCTTGTACTGTGAGATTCAAACTCTAACACCAGAGAAGAGGCTAGACAGTTGATCACTGGTTAAGAACAGTCACTCGTCTTCCAGAAGACCTGAATTCAGTTCCTAGACCTACATATAGAGGCTCACAACCACCTGTGGGCTCAGATCCAGGGAATTCAGCACCTTCTTTTAGTCTCTGTAGGTACCACCCCACACATATACATACGCATACCCAAACAGAGACATGCATAAAAGGACACAATTAAAAAAAATGTCAATGTAATGATGACTAACAATATTCTGCTATATTCATGGATTGATGCTTAGCCAAATGGTCATTAGAAGGCCTTCATCCAGCAACTGGTAGAAACAGATACATAAACCCATAGTCAAACATTAGACTGAGGTCCGGGAATCCTGCTGAATAGAGGAAGGAAGGATTATATAAACCAGCAGGATCAATGAAATCACAAGAAAGCTCATGGAATGAACTTACCTTGGCTCATAGGAGCTCAAAGAGACTGAATCAACAACCAGGACTGCATGAGACTGACCTAGGCCCTCTGCATACATTTGACAGTTTCATAGCTTGGTCTACTTGTGGGTCTCCGAACGGTGGAGACAGGGGCTGTCTCTGACTCTTTCATGAGTCTTTGGTACCCTGTACCTCGTACTGCCTTGTCCAGCCTTACTTCAAGGGGAGGTGCTTAGTATCAGTGCAACTTGATAAGCCATGTTTTGTTGCTATCCATGGGAGGACTTCCCTTTTTGAATTGAAATGGAGAAGGAGTGGAGGGAGCCTAGGCAGAAGGAAAGTGGGCAGAGGGAATTGAGAGGAAAGGAGAAAGAGAAACTGTGGTCAGGCTGGAAAATAATACATTTTTAAAAGCTAAAATACATGTTTTAAAAAATATATAGTCAGAGAAGGAGGACTATGGGGAGTCAGGAGGTTGAAGAAAGGTGAGTGGTTCTAGACAGAAGCAGCATATTTTATTCACTTTAGGTGAAGTCTTTTTACCTCTGATCTCAGGATTGATTTATACAAAATTCACACAACCCTGGGGCATTTTGCCAGGAATGATTGAACAATGAATTACATCACTGCTTGGTCCAAGTTCCTTGCGTATCTAATGTCAAACATCTTTGATCCATTCTGTATATTCGTATCAGGACATTTGTGTGTCTAAACCTTGATCAGCCCTTGCAGCCTTCTATTTCCTCTACTCCAATCATTTAGAGACTTTGTAGAGACTCTCCTTGGGAATGCTTCTTGGGACCCTACTCCAGAGCAACAATAAATGGAAAAACAACATCACTTGTCAGACTATGTCTCCCAGAGAGGACAAGATTAAAATGAGACCTGTAGACTAGGCCTGCAGTCTAGGTTTTGCAGTTTGCGAATGCTACAAGTTTCCCACGTTCTTTACATTCAGTTCCCTGTGTTTTCATGCTCTCTGCTCCTGGGAGTCTCTGGGTTCCCTGGATCTCAGGCTCTTTCATCTCTTGAGCTTTGGAGGTCTTCCCACATATGACAATCCCATGGGTCCATTGGTCTCTTTTGCAAATGATGTCTATGATATGAGCCCTTAGTGTATCACCTAACTATTGTTTACAGGTTGAAAGGGAGGACTCATCTGAAACTGCCAGACATACAGATCTCAGCTCAGCACTCTAGCTTCTTTGATCAATTTTTACTTCTATTAAAATAATATTAGTGGACAGTTATACTGTCACCATTGTCCATATGGCCTGCAATTCCACTCAGGCACTGGAAGGTGGGGTGCTCCCTTCCTTGTAGAGAATTGGTTCATTGGGATCATCCTCTTGGGGGCTCATTTCTTACACTATCCCTTACGTTTCATTGGTACCGTAACCTCCTGAACTCCTGATGTTAGGCAATTACTGCCTACTGGCCTCCATTGGTATAGACAAACAAGGCCCTTTTATTTTAGAGTTTTCATCATGACTCCAGAGTAGTTCCAAGGTTCACAGCTACCAATATCCAACATGTAAGAGAATCAGAGGTTTACATGTCATCATCAACATAATGGCATTTTACAATGACCAGAGATTTCCAAAAGTGAACAAGTTCCAAAACCATCAAGTCATGACATTATATCCCCAGGGAAAAAAATGAATGTACATTTTGTACTTCCTCAAGAAAAAGGTGTTTTTGAATCTCCTGGGAAATAGAGAAGAATGTATTGGCAGTCACTTCATAGGGGAACCTACACAAAGTCAGAATCAACTGGCTCATCAGATCTATGGTGGATAACACATATGCATGCAGCTTTGCCTCATACACACCCATCTTCAAGTTCCATCTGACTTCTACTCAGACTCCAGAGGGGCACTATAGGGGCTGCGTGCTATTTCTATTATGCCAACAGTTTCTAAATGTAGAATAGTTTGATTTCTTCCCGCCTCCACCTGATATTAGCATATATTAGCCACCTTTCTTGGGGGTTCTCAGCATCTGTAAGTGGAGATGTGGGTGTCCACCCCACTGGGGTTACAGCCCCTCATTCACTGTATACATTTACTGATGGTTGTTTGGCAGGTTTTCAACCCTTGCAAAATGCCCACACCTAGGATATATCTAGTTACTGAAAGAAATTCACCAAAGCTCTATATAAGGACAGAATGGTTTGCATTTTGAGAGCCCTGCATGTCCACAGCACATGTCCTAGCACTGGCAGTGCCAGCACCTGCATCATGCTTTGCAGCTTTGCAGGGATATGACAAAAATTGAGGCTCACTCTTCCCAGTGCAAAGTGTACTAGTCTTGATACTCCCCAGATCAGTTCCCCAAACACATGTGCACAACCCCACCCACCAAAAGTAACTCCATGCACACAGGAGCCACACAGTGTTCCCTTGTGCCATGCATGATTCCGCCAGTGCTCCTCTGTAGGACTTTTCAGCTGTCTCACAGCTCTAGGCAAAATGTTGCTTTATTTTCATCTTTGAAAGGATGATTACCTCAGGTCATGGCACCAGATGGAGAATTTCCCCCCTAGTTTGCCTCATCTTCAATGAAAATTTCTTTATGACATGCTCACTCCAAATCATTTGCCCCAGCTTTCACTTTCCCTTCTTTGGCTCCTGCGTCCATGCAATGATTTCTCAACCCAGATAATCCTCATTGTCAACCTTTACCACAGTAAAAAAACAAACAAACAAACAACAACAAAAAAAACAGGCAGTTTACTTTTACAGCTGTTCTTCACTCCTTTTCTGGTACCTGTTTCAGTTATGCAGGGATCCCACCTCTCCCCACTTTCTACCACACAGCTAATCTCGCAAACTATGCCAGATGTGTGGTTTGAGCTCTATCACCAGAGATGAGGTCACCAGAAACTGGGAGATTGGAGAAATGTGAGGAGTCATATGAAAATGAAATACTCTGTGTTCACTCTAGGCGAAAGATTCCCACCTCTGATATCAAGAGTGAAATTAAACAAAATTCTTGCAAGGTAGAATTTTGCAAAAAAAAGTTTATGTAAAGAGGTAAAACTTTTTCCCTATGTTTCCCTAATATCCCATGTAAGTCATCTTCAACTGATTTTATAGTTTATTAAATGTCTAATATTAACCACCTTTGGCCAAATATCCACAGTGATGCCGTGTTATCTCAACCGTAATTGAACCTTATAAGATTCTGTTCCTTCTATGTATCTACTCTGTAATTGATTAAATTGTCTCACTGTGTTGCTTGGGCTGATTTAAAGGTCAGCTTGTCACACACAATTGATTTTTGTAAACCACCATCAACTTCAAGTTGCATTACAGAACTATAGTATAAAAACACCATAGTTCACCATGAAAACAGACATGTTGATCAAGGGAGTAGATCTGAAGACCTAGACATGACCCCAGACACCTATGAAAGCTGAGCTTTTAAATAGATTCCAAAAAAATACACCAGTGAAAAGACAGCATCTTTGACAAATGTTGCTGCTCAAATTATATGACTGTTGTAGAAGACTGAACGTAGACCCTTCACAAATCTCAACTCCAAATGGGTCAAGGATGTCACTGCAAGAACTCTGTATCTGACAGAAGAGAAAGTAACATATTGGCTTGAGCCAATTTCATAGAAAAGGGCTTTATGGATAGGATATTAATGGCACAGGTTCTGAGGCCAACAGCAAATGGGATCCTGTGAAGCTAAAAAGCATATAGAAAGCAAAAGACACCATCATTTGGGCACAGTGGCAGTCCATAGAATGGGCACCAAATCCACATTGATTGTAAATATGACAAAAAGTTGCTATCTAGAATATATAATAATTTTAAAAACTGAGATAAAACAAATAGCCTAATTTAAAATGAGGTGAATAGTGAAGCAGAGAATTCTCGTAAGATAAAATAGGAATGGCTGAGAAACATTTTTAAAATGTTCAACATCCTATTCATCTTGGAAATGCAAATTAAAGATAATTTGAGATTCATATCACCCCAGTCGGAATGACCAAGATCAATGAAACAAATAACAGCGCCTGTTGGCAAGGAGGTGAGGGCAAGGGAAAACTTATTTTTTGCTGGTGAGAGTGAGAACTAGTAGATCTACCATGAAAATCATTGTGGAGATCCTGCCAAAACCTAAAATTGATCTTAAAGAACATCCAGCTACACCACTCTTAAGCATATATTCCCAGTACTCTATGTCTTACAGAGACACATATGCCGTGGGACAATGGTCTTGTGCCCTGTAAAGATTTATCAGTTGTATTGTTTTAATAACACACTGATTGGCCAGTAGACAGGCAGGAAGTATAGGCAGGGAAACCAGGCAGGAAGTATAGGTGGCTCTAAGAGAACAGGAGAATTCTGGGAAAAGAAAAGGCTAAGTCTACAGTCATCACCCAGATACAGAGGAAGCAAGATGAGAATCCCCTGCTGATAAAAGGTACCAAGTCATGTGACTGACACAGACAAGAATTATGGGTTAATGTAGGATGTAAGAGTTATTAAGAAGCTGGAGCTACTAGGCCAACCAGTTTATGATTAATGTAGTCCTCTTTGTGTTTCTTTGGGACTGAACGGTTGTGGACCAGGTGGGACAGACAGCTACTGCCAAAAAATATCATTCAATGTGGACAGCTACATTCACATAAAACCTGAGAGAGCTTGGGAAGTAATTCTAACCACTAAAAGAACAGAGCTAAGCACAGCTTCTTGGTAGCAGCATTTTCTCAGTTGTGCTCTGTTTGCTAGAGGAAAGAATGTCTATTTAAGAGAGATTTCCTGACTCAGCTTTAGCTGAAAAAACCTTGCAGCTCTTTTAAGAGGCCCCACCACCAAACACTTAAATGGTGTTTATGAATTGCTGACAGCTTGCTTCTTGGTGATGTCAGGGACCTTGAAACTCCATAGAGTTGTGGCAACAGACATGGCTCCAGTTGGTACCTTTGCCATGAGGCTAGACTCTCAGAAAGTTAAGGAATGGGGTGGATCCAGCCATCAAAGCCATGGCTTTAATCATAGCCATATTGCTCAACAAATTAAAGACTCATGTGGACAGAAAAAGAGAGATATACAGTAAAGATAGATTCAGATGAAAAAAACCTCTAAGTGGTTTGCAGTGTGTTTAAAAATATATGTAGGCTTAGAAGAGAAATGAAAAGGGATATAGTCCTTTCAAAAAACAGAAAGAGAGAAGTTGGGTGTGGTGGCATATACCTTTAATCCCAGCACTTGGGAGGCAGAGGCAAGCAGATCTCTGTGAGTTTAAAGACAGCCTGGTTTACAAAGTGAGTTTCAGGACAGCCAAAGATACATAGAGAAACCTTGTTTCTAAAAACCTAAAAATTAAAAATAAATAGAGTTTAAAATAAAGCCATGTAGGGATGGAAAATGCACAAAGAATCTGGATACTGTATGTTATTATATTGTCTTTGAATGGTTTGATGGCTGAGAAAGAAACAACAGCTGCCAAGACATTTGAAACAAATGCTGCTGGATTAATGCAGCATATATATTTTGAAAATGTTTTGACTTCAAATTTTAAATCAAAAGATATGTTACTTTGGAGAAGAGGTTGTGCTTTTGTTTCCACAGGAAATGAGAATCTGTAGATTCATTCTGGGCTAAGAGAACAGTCTCAAGACTGCTGACTGAGATGATCAAGCCTCACAGCATATTCTAGTCAGGACTTGACCAAAATTCAAAATTTCTTTAGGTCCTCATAAGATTATCACTGCCCCCAATCAGCAGGAAGTAGCCTAGAAAACTATGCCCACATTACCAAAAGATGTATTATGGATGTTTATCTTAGTTTAGACTGTTGCTTACAAGTTGTTATGGATAATGATCTGGAAAAAAGCTAAACAAAGGAAATTAGATTCAGAGTTCTTGTTTTTATCAAAAAAATGGGGGGGGGTGCTGTGGGACAGTGGTCTCGTGCCTTGTAAAGATTTGTCAGTTGTATTGTTTTAATAAAACACTGATTGGCCAGTAATCAGGCAAAAAGTATAGGTGGGGTAAAGAGAACAGGACAATTCTGGAAAGAGGAAAGACTGAGTCTGTAGTTGTCAACCAGACACAGAGGAAGCAAAATGAGAAAGTCTCACTGATAAAAGGTACCAAGCCACATGGCTGACACAGACAAGAATTATGGGTTAATGTAGGATGTAAGAGTTAYTAAGAAGCCTGAGCTACTAGGCCAACCAGTTTATGATTAATGTAGACCTCTGTGTGTTTCTTTGTGACTGAACATCTGTGGATCAGGAGGGACAGAAAGCTACTGCCTACACACATGGTCATCCAGGTTCCTTGTTGCTCTATTCAAAATAGTCAGGAATTGTAAACAGTCTAGACAGCCATTGGTGGATGAATGGATAATGAAAACGTACATTTACACAATAATATATCATGCAACTGTCAAGAAAAATGTAGTTCTAAAAATTTTCAGGTAATGTTTGGAGCAAGAAACAAGCATCCTAAATGTGGTAACTCTACTGCAAAGACAGATACTGCATATGTTCTCTTTATGCAAACATCAAATTTTAGGCTTTAGATATGTGTGTTTCAACCAAAATAGCCACAGATGGAAACAAGAAAAGGACGATTATATGAAGAAGTGGGATGGGAAGGCATGATAAAGGAAGGAATATGGGGAAGGACGATTAACACTAAAGGCCTTTAGAAACATCATATAGAAACCTACTAGTATAGAAGCATATATATATGACATTTAAATAGAGTTACAATAAAATTGAGAAGGCAATGTCCCACCTAGATATATGTTAGCAAGTAAAGCCTCCAGTGCCCGGAATGGGCTACACCTTGATGAGTCATTGGCCAAAGGTGTAGCCCATTGACCCCCTTAAACATTACAAGCTGTTTCTGAAGCAATTAGTTGTTTTCATGAATGATATGGTAAGTCCCTATTGGTAAAGACATCAGTTATTTATGTCATTAGATATGGAAAATTTAAGCTAGTTCCCAATTAAAGTTTCATCCCTATTGACTATCATAGTGCTGGAAGGTACTCTGCACACAAAGTAATTATCTTTATCACCCAGCTACAAACCCTGTGACCTCCAACATCAACCTGCTTACACACTGAACTGGTGCAACAGGGGCACCAGTCTTATGGAAGTTATCAAGTTATCACTTCTATTGAATTTAAGGCCACTCTGTAAGATGGACCCTATACCTGACACTGTTAAAGTGACCCCAATCTTGAGACTAGATAAGTCACTGTCTCTAAGAGAAATTTTGCTACTACTATATTGCTAAAGGAACATAGTAATAAGGTGACTTCTGACGATATGTAGCTATAAATCAGTGTATCATTGAACCCTCATCAGAGAAGCTTCTTCTTACAGAAGATGTTAATTATCACAGAGACCCACAAACAGACATTATGCAGATAGTGAAAGACTTAATAGCACACAGCACTACCTGGGTGTCTTTTTCAACCCACTCCCCTCAAGGCTCTGGGATCTCTTGCAGAAGAGGAGGTAGAAAGATTGTGAAGGCCAGTGGTGGTGGGTGACTCTGAAGAAGCAACATCTCCCAGACACAACAGGACTGACACACAAATGAATGTACAGAGACTGTGAGAGTATGCCCAAGATCTTCACAGGTTTAATCCACACAATTCTCAGTACCAAGCAGAGGAAGTGGACACAAGGTCATACTCCTCATCAAGAGTTACATGTAATTGATACTTGCTGTGAAAAGAAAAACTAATTTTATTCAATGGATCGTCACTGGGTTTATCAAACACACTACAGAATGGGCCCTATGCCCAAGATGAGTTGGCCAGAAGAAAACACATGATTGACCATACATTTTATAAAGAGTTTGTTTTGCATATTTTTAAAGTGTTTGTTTTAAATATTTTCCTTCATTTTTTTGAGAAAGAAGAAGATAACGTACATGAAGTAAAGTGGCTAGGAAGACAGGGAGGACCTGAAAGGAGTTGAGAGAGGGGAAAGAATATTATTAAAATATATTGTAATCTCAAGTCCAAATGGATTAAAGACCTCAATATAAATCCTACTCCACTAAACCTGATAGAAGAGAAAGTGGGAAGTAGTCTTCAATGCATAAGCACAGGAGACCACTTCCTAAATATAATCCCAGTAGCACAGATACTAAAAGCAACAATAAATTAATCAGACCTCCTGAAACCAAGAAGCTTCTGTAAAGCAAAGGATACAGTCAGTAAGACAAAAAGGCAGCCTACTGAATGTGAAAATATCTTCAGCAACGCCATATCAGAGGACTGATTTTCAAAAACTATGAAGAACTCAAAAAATTAGACATCAAAATTACAAATAGTCCAATTAAAAATGGGGGTATGGAACTAAACAGAGAATTCTCAACAGAAGAATCTCTGTAACGATGGTGCTGATCTAATGGGAGCTCACTAAGGCCAGCTGGACTGGGACTGAT
>LOEQ01002095.1:241680-254202 GCA_001685075.1 Bramus lutescens | reverse complement strand
CATAGGTTTGTGAGTTAATATCTGGGTCTTCTATTCGATTCCATTGGTTGACTTATCTGTTTTAAGCCAATACCAAGCTGCTTTCATCACTGTAGCTCTGTAATAGAGTTTGAAGTCAGGGTTGGTAATGCCTCCAGAAGTTCCCTTATTGTATAAGATTGTTTTGGATATCCTTGGTTTTTTGTTTTTCCATATAAAGTTGATTATTGTTCTCTCAAGGTCTGTGAAGAATTTTAATTCAAGAAAATTGAATGAAAATTTACAGCAAGTCCTCATGTCATCTAATTGGGATTTTTATAGTCCTGTTTAATCTGTGATGCACTGTTTCCATGACTTCTGTCAAGATTTGGGCACCTGAAGATACAGTATCACATGCTGTTGAGCTCTAAATCATTAGGACATTGTTTAACCTGTTTATTTTAATTTTACTATGCACAAGTGTGTAGGTGGGGTTTGTCTGATTGCAAGTACTCATGTGCACAGAGGTATCAAACTCCCTTGAGCTAGCGTGACAGGCTTGAATGCCTGTTGTTCACAAGAATAGTGCACATTCCTTGCCACACAACTATCACTCTAAACCCTGAGTCATTAGGACATTAAATGTGCAAAATTGGTTAATTATGTAATTAAACACTTTCCATTAATTTCCAAACTGTCCCAATATGACTGTACATTTTTCTTGCTATTTGTCTTAAACCAGCACTGACTGTGATTAGCAAATTGATGACCTTGTGTTCCTCAAATGTGCTTAAATTGTTCCTTCCCATCTCCAGTCTTTTCTTTTACTTGAGATAGTTTGCAAATTGATGGTATGAATATTATATATTTAGCAGATCTATTTGCAGCAGCCTTTTCAAATCATGAAATTCAATGACCAATGTATATATTTTTAAGCCATATAAATGACAAGCCTCAGGATAATTGTAGAGTAATAGAGAGGAAATGAATCAAACCTAGATGACATTAAACACAAGTTCATGTTTCATTCGATTGCACTGGTCTCAATTGTTTTGAGCTGTCTGACCCACGCCAGAGTTCTAATAAGAAACAGAGGAGTATAATGTACTGTCTCCTGGGCATCATCCTACAGCTTGCTTTCCAAAGTTTAGAGGGCTAGGCAACACATTCAGACTTTGCTGTCCCAAAACCACACAGATAGATGCTGACGATAGACCTTACAATTTGACAAAAATGTGTATTTGAGAAACCATGAATGTATTCCATCCAAGGATGATATTAGATAAACCAAGATAGGAAAAACAAAAGAAAGTTAGCTTGTGTTGAAAAGGAATCCATTGTAGTATTCAGATTCATCCCATTGTTTTCAATTAACAACTGAGAATTTAGTGAGAGAGAGCCCTAGATGAGACTGTGAAGAAGGTCTGTTATTAACAGGCATTTTCTGACTGGGAGCAGGATATTTAGAAGAGCTGCTTTCCTTCACCTCTGAGTACATCATGCAGGAGAGTTGTTGATCATTCTACTTAGTTCTTTTAATGACCTTTAAATTTCAAAGTATAAAAGCCACAGAAAAGGTCATATTTCTGCCATTTTATTTTAGGTTTGGTAAGTAAGATGTGTCTAAATGCCAAGAAAAATACACAAGTTAAATACAGGATTAAATATATCTGATTATAGATAATAAAACATATACTAATAAATCTGATCCCTCAAACCTCTATGGGTTAATTTAATTAATGTATCTACATATAGTAGTCATATGAACTACACACACTTTCATATAATATATATGTATGTGAGTTCATACATGTACAAATCTGATTTGTGTATAAGAAAGAAAGTCTCAACCTGTGGGTCACAACTCTTAAGGAGCTGAACAAAGCTTTTACAGGGGTCTCATATCAGATAACTTGCATATCAGATACTTGAATTATGATTCATAACTGTAGTAAAATTACAGTTATGAAGTAACAGCAAAAATAATTTTATGTTTGGGGGTCACCACCATATGAAGAACTGTGTTAAAGGGTCACAGTATTAGGAAGATTAAGAACCCCTTCTCTAAACAATAAGCAACAGGTTCATGGTAAGACATATACATTTGCAATGGTCATAATACATATTATTATTACTAATGGCTATAGTCTTAGCTAAGACCACTTTCTATCCGTCTTGCATTCATGCTGAGCAGCATCCTCTGGTTTGCTCTGATCTCTCTTTTCCAATCATCAGTTTGTTCCTCTCTGCTTGGTTTTCTCATCATCAACATTTAATATTCTAGTATTTTTCTCACCTTAAGAGCCTTTCCCTACACAAAGCATTTCAGCAATTGCAACTATGTTCTGTTTTCTCTAATAAATGATAATGTACCAAGTGTCTTGCACCTCTTTCTGCACTTGGGCAGGTCCTGGAGAGCCTCAGACATACATGTGAAATATGAAACAGGACAGGTTATAAAAGCTGATATATTTATTCCTTCATAGCGGACAAGGTTTTCTACATAGTCCAATAAAATACTGGAAAGCTACAGAAAGGTAATGTCATCCAAGCAGCCAAGAAAGTGCCCTATGAGTTCCTAATAGTAAAAGCCGTGTCTTGCCCACAGATGTTATTTAATAAGCTTCTTATTTTCTTGCAGTTACACATTTTTTTCTATCGCCTTTCCTGCAATTTCGATGAACTTGAATAGGATGGTATAAATTACTTGTTTAGGGCAGAGAACCTGTCTGTCACTTATTTTTAGCACTTTATACAACCACAAGTCTCTGCATTCCGCTCTGTTCACTGGATAAACAATGCTTCTCTGATTAACATTCATCTATGGATATTGATATCAATATTTGGAGACACTTTGATAGTAAGTACATTTAGTTATATACTTTTATTTAGTTCTACTCAGAGACTGTGATTTTCCCTGCCATGGGTTTTGTTCAGGTTTCCAGTGTCAAGTATGAGTTCCTTCTTCTGGAATAGGCCTAAAACCCAGTAGAATATAGTGGCTTATCCCCATAATGGTAGCATCATTATTACACTGGTGGGCATATCTTACTTGGCAAGTTGATTTCATAGATATAAGGGTTCACAGATAGCTAAGGCAATGAAGCCATTTCTCTCAAAACAGTCTGCATAATACATATTTTGGATCATGGTAGCTATCTATAGGGAGAAAGATTTAAGCTTAGTTCTAGCTTTTCTCTATATTGTGTATGCATCCAAAATACATGATGTCTTCAGCAATAAGGAGACATCTCATGTCTGGCCCTGGTGCTTTTCTTTAATAACACTTCTACAGGCATTCTAAATAGATAATACAAAGTTAGAGATTCAAAGCTAGGATGTAATATGGTATTTGTCATTCTGGACCTAGGTTCCCTTATTTAATATAGAAATATTTCTAGATCCTCTCATCTGTGTGTGAATTTCATTTTTCTCTAAAATTCCATGGCATACATGTACCACATCTTTATGGAGTCATCAGTTGATGGAAATCTACATTGTTTCCTTCTTTTTTCTATTGTGAATAGATCAACAGTGAACACGGATGAGCAGGGATAACTCTAGTAGGATACAGAATTCTTTGGGGATAGACCAAAGAATGGAATAGCTGTTTTTTTTATAATAGTTTTATTCTTGGCTTTTTGCAGAATCTACACATTGATATCTATAGTGATTGCACCAGTTTGCCAGTTTGTTGTTCCACCAAGAGTGAGTAAGTGTTCTTTCTCTTTCCTCACATGTTTATAAATACTGCTGGCTGATCTCTCTCTCTCTCTCTCTCTCTCTCTCTCTCTCTTCCTCCCTCTTCTATTCCCTCTCCCTCTCTCACCCTCTCTTTCTCTCTTTGAGATAGGGTTTCTTTGTATAATTTTTTGGAACCTGTCATGAAACTTGCTCTGTAGACAAGGCTGCCCTCAAACTCAGATAAATCTGCCTGCTTCTGCCTCTTGAATGCTGGCATTAAAGGTATGCACTACCATTGCCTGACTCTGATCTCTCTTTTTCTCTCTTCTTCCTCCTCTTCCTCCCAGCGGTAGTTCACTTGAGATGTCTGAATTTTCTTTTTCCAGCACATATCAGTTAAAAATAGCTTTTGTTAAGTTTGCTATTTTTACAATGTTGACCTCATCTCTCTGAGAGCATGGCTGATCATTCTATTTTCTGATATACTCTTCAGTTTCCCTCTTCAGAGACTTAAAGTTCTTTTATTTATTTTGTTAAGAGTTATCCCAAGATACTTTTTGTGTTTTGTGGCTATTGTAAAGGGTGATGTTTCCCTGATTTATTTTTCATCCTGTTCATCATTTGTGTATAAGAGGGCTACTGATTTTTTTTTGAGTTAATCTTTTATTCCACCACATTGATGAAGGTGTTTGTCAGTTGTAGGAGTTCCCTGGTAGAATTTTTGGGGTCACTTGTGTACACTATCATATCATCTGCAAATAGTGAAAGTTTGACTTTTTCCTTCCTAATTTGTATCTCCTTGATCTCCTTTTGTTGTCTTATTGCTCTAGATAGAACTTCAAGCACTATATTAGATAGATAAGGAGAGAGTGGACAACTTTTCTTGATCCTAATTTTTGTGGGATCATTTTTAGTTTCTCCCTATTTAGTTTAATGTTGACTGTTGGCTTGCCACCTGAAGAATATATAAAGAAAATGTGGTATAAAGTATTACTCAGCTGTAAAAAAATTGACATCTTAAAATTTGTAGGCAAATGGATGGAAATAGAAAAAAACATCCTGAGTGAGGTAACCCAGGCACAGAAAGACAAACATGGTATATACTCACTCATAGGTGGATATTATTTGTAAAGAAAAGGATAAGCATGCTAAAATCTGCAAACACTGAGAACCTAGGTGACAAAGAGGACCCTAAGAGATATACATGAATCCCCTTGGAAAGGGGAAATAGATAATAATTCCTGAGTAAAGGGGAGCATGAGCCTGAGAGGGAGGGAGAGAGATGGAGGGAAGCAGGAAGGAGAACATGAGGGAATAGGGTGGTTGAGTTAGGGAAGGCACAGAGAAAGAGCAAGGAAAGAGCTATCTTGATAGAGGGAGTCTTTATGGGGTTACGGAGAAATTAGGTGCTAGGGAAACTCCCAGGAATCCACAGGGATGACCCCAGCTAAGACTCCCAGCAACAGTGGAGTGGGGCCCTGAACTGGCCTTCCCCCTGTAATTAGATTGATGATCACCCTAATTGTCATCAAAGAACCTTTATCCAGTAACTGATGGAAGAAGATACAGAGATTCACAGCTAAGCACTGAGTCAAACTCCTGGAGTCCAGTTGAAGAGAAGGAGGAGAGATTATACGATATAAGCAAAGGTTCAAGATCATGATGGGGAAACCCACAGAGACGACTGACCCAAGCTAGTTGGAACTCACTGACTCTAGACTGACAGCTGGGCAACCCACATAGGTCCAAACTAACTCCTAATGTGGATGACAGTTCTGTGGCTTGGACAGTCTCTGGGACCACTGGCAATGGGACCAATAATTATCCCTAGTGCTCAAACTGGCTTTTTGGTACCCATTCCCTATGGAGGGATACCTTGCTCAGGGGGAGAAACTTGGTCCTGCCTCAATATGATATGCCAGACTTTGCTGACTCCCAATGGGAGGCCTTACCCTTTCTAGGGGACTTGGGTAGGGAAGGGATAGGCGGAGGAGTTACATGTGATTGGCATGTATGTAAAATGAAAAAAATATTTTCTAGTAAAAAATTAAAAAATAATTATTTTTGTGGAGTTTCATTAAGAAACATTAACCCATTTAGAATGTAAGTATGCAAACACAGAGATCCTTTTCTCAAGGACACCTTTCTTCCCCTGATAGTGATATTTTAAAAGACTTTCTTAAAATTGTTTTCCAGATATTAGACAGAATTAACTACAAATCAAATTAAAGCCACACAATCGAAAGTACTCATTTTTTGGCATGAAGTTAATATGGCATCAATTTTTGGTTAAAGTTATGAATAAAATCTCAACCACACTGTGGATATGAATGGTAACTTTAAAAGTTCATGCATGAAAAAAGAAATAAAGAAGAAAGAAAAGGACATGACTGCTCCTAGGTATGAAGGAGGAGAAAGCTTGTTATAGATAAGAGGGAAAATGCAGGTGGAGGCACGGATATCTTGGGGAGTGCATAGCGGTCTTGACCCTGACCCATATGAGGAGATGTGGGAGGGCAAGGGAAAGGGGAGAGAGGGGGAAACAGTTATAGCATCATGGAGGACTCTGCTACAAAAAGGGAGGGTAACCAAATGTCTGCACTCTATAGAACCTCTGGAAGAAGGGTAGCCCAGCCTTTGGGTTGCAAAGTTATAGGCAGAGGATAAGATATGTCAGCCATACCCTGTGACAGGTAAGGCTTGATGGATGCTAGGAAAGCTTGGCAGCCAGGTCTGCTTTCAGATGCCAAATAGGGCACCTCAGCTATTTGTTCCAGGGTTTAAGACTTAACAGTGTGCTTATCAAGTGTACCTGTATCCATGGAAAATGACTACATAAGATTGAAAAACATGGTATTATTGGCAAATACGAAACTTGATAAGTTCATGAAATGGCTTTTGCACCCATTTTACTATCTGTAACAATTTGAGATTAAAAAACAAAAACAAAAAATGTGTCTAACCAAACTGTATGAAACCCACATTTAACTCACTTGTAAAGCCAAAACATTTTTCCCTCTTACATTCAATAAGTTTTACTGGTCTAACTTGAAGAGGGGAGGCTATAATGTTCAATATAATTTGATCATGATCAATTGCTACTCTTCCATTTTCTAGGGAAAATAATATGAGCACATCATGAATAAAATGATGGACACAGTTGCTGCTCCTTAGCAATTAGTAGGGATGGGCACAGGGTGGGGAGCTATTTACACAGAAATCAAGGTCAGATTTTAAACCCATATTTATGATAGTGAGAAGAGCCAAGAATGGAAAAATATCTTTTAAATAGTTATTAGGGGTTCTATGGAAACTGAATAAGTAAATAGAATCTGCAATGGGAAGCAAACGTAAGTACAAAAAGATAATTCAGCGGTGCCAGGATAACTTCAGATCTTGGAAGAATATATGTAAAACTGAAGACACCAGCTCTGGAAATAATGACAAAAATAATTTTCCCATTCGGAAGCCTTTTTAGAGTTTGACTACTGCTTTCCTATCACCTTTTGTTAAAGATTGTAGTACACCATTCTTCTTTGCCCTGTTTCATAAAAGATGCTGCTACTTCTCATAGACACTTTGCTAATCAACTTCTATCATTAAAATTAGATTTAAAAACTCAAGTACTTTGGCAGTTCCTTGTTGCTACAACTTATATCCTTATAATATATAGCCTCATTTTGTCTTGTTGATTTAAATAGCACAGTGTCTTTCTTCAATAATGACTGTGTGAAGGATACTTCAGGGGTATTGAAGAAATATACTGATCAGATGTAGTAAATGTCCCAAGTCATAATCAAGGGGAGAGGAGTTGAATGGGTTTAAAGATTAGTTCCATGCACATAGCCAACTGCAAAACAAAGTTTTGAGAGATGAGAATGTTGAATAATATACTCAAACACATAGAAATAAACTGAATGAAAAAGTCAAAATTGTAGGATTGCTGGAACTTTATGATAAAAGACCCTATTACTAAGTTAAGAGACTAAAAATTGTAAAAACCTTGAGAAAATAATCAGTGGTAGCATACAACTTTCTAGATGGCACACACAATAAGTAGAAAATTGGAGGATGAACAATTTTTGATTCCTAGAACAGCATAAGAAAAAACCCCAATGATTTAATCTAAAAAGTAAAGGAAGAAAAACTACTGTAAAACCAACTTCATTCTAATAACCTTAAGTAATTTAGGCAAACATTAATAAAGAATGAGCAGTTAGTATTTTAAGAAGTAGTTGTTGAGTAGTGGTAGTGTATGCCTTTAATCCCAGAATTCTGGAGGGAGAGGCAGAGGCAGGCAAATTTCTATGAATTTCTGTTCTACAGAGCAAGTTCGAGGACAGCCATGGCTACATAGACAAACTCTGTCTCAAAAACAAACAAATAAGCAAAACACCATGAAGCAGCAACAACAATAAAAGTTGTGTTAGTTGGGCCCTGGAGAAATTTCACTGGTTAATATCCCCTACTGATTTTGTAGAGGAACAAGAATTTTAAGTTTATTTCGCCCATGTTTGGCTGCTCACAACAGTCCGTAACTCCAGCCACAGGGCCATCTTACACTTCCAGTCTCTTCAGACATATTCAAGTACACATTACACATATTCACATAAGTAACATATTTAAAAACAATAAAAGTATATATTTAAAAATGTACAAGTTTAAAATCATCCTTTTGACAGTTGTGTTTTCTTTTCAGTATATTTGTGGGCATTATACCTTTGAAGAATATGTCTGATAGAATTTGTAGGACCCAAGGTAAGACTTCAAAGGAAGAGAAAACACCAAGTGGGGTGATGCTCCATTTTTTTCCCAGCAGGTCTCCTTGCATGGAAAACAGTGCCTTCCAACTGAATGAGCAATACCTTTTCTGTGTTTGTCCCTAATTTCATTGGTGTGTGCTCTGTTGGGTAGTACATAAATCAGTAAACCAAGTCCATGCATCCTAGCTGTCTCTGCAGATATACACTGGTTTGATCTGCCTCTAGGAAGATTGGAGGAAACTCAAGTGAAAAGTAGATTGGGGAAAAAATCCAAGGTTTGGAACACCTACAACAGACTAAAAGTCAAGGTTTAGTTTTGGGTTATGTGTGTCTTCACAGTACTCCTGACTCCTCACCTGTGGGAGGTCATGACTAGAGGAAGACTGGGCTATAGAGTCTTTAGTCAATGAATAGTATCCTAATTTAAGCCCATGCGATGCATATTGGCAGCCTATAATGAAATGGCATGCTTCATAGCAATAGAAATAAAGTATCACTTTCCTTATTTCAGATGATGACTTCCTAAAGAAATGCAGATCAGTCTATATTCTTATAAAAGTTAATTTTAATAATCTCCCTCATTAAACAATATTGTTCTAAAGTTTTAAACTTTCTTGACCAGTAGTAGAAGTAGGAACTAAGAAATGACTAAATATGCCATCTTTCCATTGGGTATTTGTATCATAAGGTTTAGGTTTTTTTTTTTTTACTGTTTATGATAATGTTGTGAGAGTCAAGTTAAGTTACTATGGAAACTGCATTTAGTTCTTCCTAACTGTAGTTGTTCAAATGGATTCTAAGACAGACATAGACAGGTATGGTGGTGCTGGCATGTAGCCACTGCTACTTGGAAGACAACAATGGGATGATCACCTAAGCTGAGTTCAAGATTAAGAGACATGGCAAGACCCTCTTCAAAAAATAGCATCAATAAAAAGGAAGAAAACCATGAAGAATCTGGACACTAATTACTGTGACCCATGAAGTAAAATGTTCCTTTAAATGAGAACACTGTGTTCTGTCTTCTTCCGTGCCTCGTACTTTTAGGGCTAAAAATCTGATTCTTTCAGTCTGAAGCAAATCAACAGATATGACAACTTTTAATAAAATTTTTAACTCATACTGATTAACTATCATCTGACATGAAGAGGAAGTTATAAGTATACCATAGATTCTGCCAGAGTTCAGTAACTGGAGAATTTTTATATCAATATATCCAAAAAGATGAGACTAAAGTATAGAGTAAATTAATTTGGTATTATATCATAATAACTAAGAAAATTCCATTTTCAAGAATCATTTTAAGGAAATATTTAATGTCTGTATCATTTCAATAGATAAAATCATTTCATAGAAATGATGATTTTCAGAGAAATATGATATCACAAATATTTTTGATTAATACACAAACATTATTTATTTTCTGAAACACTAGTATAGCTAGATGACAAATTCCACCAGAAAATAAATTTATTTTTCTTCAATTATTTTGTTTCTTTTAAGAGCAGGCTTTTAAATAACATACTCCAGAAATATTAGAGTAATAGAGCTCTGTTAAAGCAGAAAAACTCATCAGCAAAATGAATGCAAGGAGATGATTTCTAAGTTACTGTGATTCCATTCTTTATATAGATGTACACGTCCAGATCCAATGGAGAGTGATTAGACCTCTTTTAATAGAATTTGTAGCTCTAGGCTTTGCCATGTATTTGTCTGCTGTCTACGACATGATCCAGATGTTCAAGTTCATTTTAGGTTATGTCTGAACTAGTTCAAATAATGGATTTCAAGAATGCTCTAAACACCAAGAGGACTTGGAAACTTGCATGGCAACCAGTTTCTTCTGATAGAAAAAGAAAATGCACTCTGGAGGGAGTGAAGAAGTTGTTTACATCCCCGAAACAAAAGCATAGGTTGCATTTCTAAATCAAGAAGTGCCCTGTGTTATTACTACACCTGAAATCAATTTCACCAATTATAGAGTAGAAATTCAAGCCCTCTAAGAACAATGTTTATGAAAGATGCTCATTCTATTGAATATGTATCATCTGGTTACTGTCTTATTCATGGTCCCATCATTCATTTATCCATTCAAAATGAAAATGGAGTAACTTATGCAGAAAACTCAATTGATTGTGGCAATTTTCAGAAAAAAACTAAAAGTTTATCATGTTTACTGTCATCTCAAGCACCATCTAATAGGGTAATGGAAAATAGAAACAAATATAAGATATAATATTTATTCTAACACTGAATGTTATATTCTTTGGAGAATTTTTACATGTAATTGGAAGAATAAGGAATAAATCTAGCGGAGGGTAATGATCAATAATCTGATGTTTGTATGCTCCAATGAAAGAAAGCAACTAGATGATGGTGCAGAAGATACCATAATATTTGGAATAGAGAACCAAGGGTAGTGAGTATGAGGAAGGCCCACACTTCTGCTTTCTTGCTGATACAGGTAATACTGTAACATTATTATGAGAGACAACCATGTTGAATATAGGCAGGTTGCAGGTGGGACTTGTTTTTATTAATTATTTCTTATAGGGAAGTTCTGAAAAAATTCATTGCAGTATAGAAATGAAATGAATGCTAAAGACAGAATTATTCTACTGTGTGAGTGTATGCATTTATCTTTATTTATTTTGTATTTAATCCTATCTTCCACATAGGAGAAAAAAAGCAGAACTCCTCTCTCTCTATCTGACTTACTTCCCTCAATGTGATGGTCTCTAATAGGCCCATTTTCATGAAAATCAAATGATGATATATATATATATTATGCGTTAAGAAGTATTATTCGTATATATATATATGTATAAATATTATTCATCTGTTGATGGACACCAAGGCTGAATCTAGAGTTTGGCTATTGTGTTGAGCTCTACAGTAATAATAGAACTTGGATTTCTCTTATGTATGTTGACTTTTGTTTCTTAAGAGAGCATACTCAGAAATTCTGATGGGTCATTTGACAGTAACAATTTTGGAGCCCTTAGATTGTTGTCAATGGTCTTATACTTTCTTTTGTACGTGTGGTTTTTAGAGACAGGGTTTCTTTGTAGCTTTGGAGCCTGTCCTGGAACTAACTCTTGTAGACCAGGCTGGCCTCAAACTCACAGAGATCTGCCTGCCTCTGCCTCCCGAGTGCTGGGATTAAAGGTGTGCACCACCACTGACCAACTTATTATACTAACTTTTCATCTTCATCCACAATGTATCAGGTCACTCTCTCAAACAATTTTGACTACGGTGAGATAGAATATGTGTAGTATTGGTTTTTAATATTCCTTTGGATAAGGAGGTTATGCATTTCCTTGTATTTCAAGGACATTTTCACTTCTTTGGAGGTAATCATATCACTTGACTAACTAAGATTGGATTATGTTTTCTTTTGTCATTAATTTTTTTTAGCTTGCTAAATATTCTGGATGTTAGTCCCTTGTCAGAAAAATAGTGGGCAAAGACTTTCACCATTCTAGGATGGCTCTTGATGTTTAGAAGCTTTAGAACTATGGTATATTTTCACATGCTAATCCTTTTTATTTCTTGAGCTGTTAGAATTTACTACTCAATGAATCCTTACCCGTGCATATTACAAATGCTTTCCTCATGCTTCATATAATATTATCAGATTTTTGAGATTTAGATTAAGGTATTTGATACATTCAGACACATTTGGTACATGTATTAGGTTAGAGATAAGAGATCTACTTTCATTGTCTTACATGTGAATATTCCTTTTTTAAACACCACATATTAAAGAGGCTGTCTTTTCTCCAGTATGTTTTAGCACTCTTGTGTACCACATGTTTGTTTTTGAGTCCTCTACTGCTTCCACAAACAGTTGGATTAGTTATAGGACGTAGCTCCAATTATCAAAAGAACTTTGACGTGTTGCCAGGAATCATTGATGCAGATACAGAAAATGATATAAAGATAATGGTGAGACCATTATCAGAAACAATTCAGATACATAAGGGACAGAGGATAGCACAGCTTCTTCTGTTGCCTTATATTAATCTCCCAAACCGAGTCCTCAAAGCAGAAAGAGGGAAAGGACAATTTGGCTCCACTGATGTAGTAGCCTGGGTACAACATTTGGGAGAAA
>LOEQ01002095.1:223923-241076 GCA_001685075.1 Bramus lutescens | reverse complement strand
TAGATAAAGCTTTGTTACCTGTAAGGAAAAAATATCCTCAAGCTTATATTATCCATTACATGGATGATATTTTGTTGGCCCATCCGTCAAAGCAGCAGATTTCACACCTCTCTTGTGTGTGAGTCTGTCTGTCATCAACCGAATCCTGAGTTGTCCTGTCTTTCGCCCTGGTTCCCCTCGGTTCGTGGGTCCCAGGACCGGTCCGTGGCACTCTACTCTATTCCATTTGTCTACATGTCTATTTTCAGCCAATATCATGCTTCTGCTATTAAGAGTATACAGCAGAATGGGCAGTCATACTTGGTGATGCCTCTAACATTGATCCTTATCCCAAGGATTGCTTTGACTACTCTGAATCCTTTGGTGTTTTCATAAAACCTTTAGGATTTTTCTCCCATTTCTGTGAAGAATTTTGATAGATATTCCATTGAACCTTCCTATTATTTTATTGCTGGAATATACATTTTAAAAATAACCCTATCTATGTGATAACATAGGATGCCTTTCCATCTTCTAGTATCTTCAGTTTCTTTCTTTATATTTTCTGGTTTCATTTAGAGATAGTTTGCCTTCTAAGTTGATATTATTCCTTAATTTTGGGCACATCCTATTAATGAGTTCATATATCAGACTATTAGGTTTGCTGTAATTTTGTGGGATGATGGCAGCACAATGTAAGATGCTCAGGTAACAAATAGAAATTGAAATAAAAAAAGAAGGCCTTGAAAATATGTAGGAACTTTTCTGACACTGGTGCAGGAGAATTGTCTGGATAAAGTGTAGGTGCATGGGAACACAAATTTTATTTACATATCAATTACACATGTTTTAAATAAATACCGATTGGCTGATAGCCAGGCAAGAAGTATAGGCGGGAAAACCATACAGGAGGCGCAATAAGAATAGGAGAATTCTTGGAAGCAGGAAGCTCCCTTGCCAGTCCAGCCCAGATCACTGAAGAAGCAACATGTGAGCTGCTCTGCTGTGAAAGGTACCGAGAAATGTGGCTAACATAGTTAAGAATAATGGGTTAATATAAGCTACGAGAGCTAATAAGAAGCCTGAATTATGGGCCAATCAATTTATAATTAATATAGACTTTCTGTGTAATTATTTCGGGGCTAAGTTAGCTAGGTGGCCAGGGTGATAAGCAGCCCCTCATGTTACATGACACCACATAGGAGGACCTATAATCCCAACAATTCCCAGTCTTCAACTTCTTCCAGATGAGAAACCAGTCACATAAAGGGGTTAGTGTTTAACAGTCTATTTGGTTAAAAATAGGTGAAGAAAAACCTTTCTTCAGATAAAAAAGAATTCATCTTTAATAAGAAGATAAAAATTTATAACCTAGAGAGATAGAAAATGGTTACTATTTAAGTCAGTATGGTTTATATCAGATTTGCTGAGATTTAATTAGCAAATATCTGTAACATTGATTTTGAAAAATACTTTTATTGGTTTTTTTTAAATTAATGGAGTTATCCTTCAAGGGGGAACCAATACCCCAACTACACACCCAAAACTCTTTTATGAAACTCCCAGTGTCAAAAATAAGTTACCTCTTTTTGAGTTTTAGCAAATGAGATCTTATAGATAGATCTTCAAGAATCACAGACTATTGGCAAAGCTCCTGGTCATTCATCAGACCTTGATGAGAAGATCTCATTGCAGAAGACACTGAATATGTGAATCATAGAACAAGGAGACGTCAGCCTTGATCTTACCTGCAACCTTCATCCCTGATGGACAATACTCATGGTGCTGAAGGAGTGTTGTGTATGGCTGGGGAAGACAGGAAAGTCCCAGTCTCACCCAGCTGCAAACACGTAAGTTATAATGCTTGACCTAAAAAAATAGACTCACTGGTGGAATAAGATTGAACCCATACCTGGCACTTGTAGTGTGACACTATCCCTTGTAAACGCCTACTTGCCTCCACATCCTAGATAGATGGTTAACAATGTATTAGCAGGGTTCTCTAGATGATCAGAACCCACCCCCTTCACATTCATGCCAGTGTATGAATGGACTTCTCAGAGAGGATGAGAGAAGAGGAGATTCAAGCTTCCTTCTTCCACATGCTTTACATAGGTTGCCAGCTGAAGGTATGGCCCAGACTAAATGTGGATTTTCCCACATACAAAGATCTGGGTTATAGGTGTCCCCAAGAAGATCCAGACTAAAATTGTGTCTTCCCATTTCAAATGATTTAATTAATAAAATAATCCCTCACTGGTATACCCAACCACTTGAGTATTAGCTAATTCCATATATAGTCAAGTTGACAACCTAGAACAGTCATAATGTACAAGAAACCAAAATATGGGTACCACCAAAGTCCAAATTGATGAAACATTAAATTTTATTAGGCTTGCGTACAGGACTATAGGTGAGAGGCTACTTAAAGGAGCAGAAATATCTCAAAAACACCATTGTGGACCTCACCCTCAGCATGAGTAACAGCTCACAAAAGTTAAATATCTAGAATGCACTGCACAGCCTGATAGCAGCTAGTTGGAGAGTGAGCGTCCTTTCCCAGAGACTCAGTTAGACCAAAAGCTCAATTTGCTTTGGGTCCTTGGTGGTTTGGCTGGTCTGTGGTTCTTCCAAGTGGTTGGGCTTATCTCAGAGTTTTCTATGAGCTCCCCTGCCTGAGATCACTCTCTGCAGTCTCTACTACTTACATAGTCTAGGGGAGGGAGACACCTGGTGAATCTGGTCAGGATCAGGGCCTGCTAGAAGCTATTGGAGTTGTTTACTCTTGGTGGTAACAGAGCTTCCTGGCAGGCTGCTGCGTTTTACCTTCTCACAGAAAATCCTGTTGATTCACTTCCCTCTAAGCAACATGTACTAAACTATCCTGTTGTTGCACTTCCCCTTCCCTTCCTGTGTCTCCACAGCAAAAGCTTCCCTCCAGGACAGGTGGTTTTAGCCCTGGGAGGAAAGTGCGAGACAACAACAGTGTTAAAGGAACCATGAACCTGTGGTAAGACGGGTCACCGGGCCTATGGGAGAACTTACTCCTATTTCCACTTCTATTTTGTAATTTTGTTCTTCCTTTACAGCTTAATAAAACTCCATTATGTATATATCACATTTACATCGTCTGTCTTTTGGCAGAGGGACACCTAGGCTGATCCCATTTCTATGGAACTATGAACATGGATGTTCATGAAGAACTCTGGACAACTTTGAAAGAAAGAGATGAATGAATGGACAAAACTAGAAAGAAAAAAGACCTGACTTTTATATTTAATTATTATGCAAATTAAAGTAGGTATTCAATCAGAATTAATATATCTACTTGACAGAAAAATCTCCCAACTAAATTGAAGTGAATCAAATTTCACATAACTTAAGATTTCACGTGAGTTGTTTGTATATAAAATACTTTTAATTTAGAAAAGATGCTTATTAACAGATTTCTCTCTGTGGTCATGGGACAGCAGGAATTACTAAAGTTCAAAGGTATACTTAGGTGTGGTTAATATTCAAATATCTTTAGGGACAGTAGAAAAAATCTCCCAGGCAAATTGTCTCATTACAGGTCTTAAGTGTTCCCAAGGTTTGCAAACCTTGAAAGACAAACACACATTTCTCTAAATGCTCGTGAACCAAAATTACATCAATGTGTTCTTTAATTCTTGTATTCTAAAACCCATGATTTTCCTGCGGTAAGAGCCTCAGAGCTATTGAAGCCTCAAGGCTAAAGAGTTGCCAAAGCCAATTGTGGTCTAGGCGCATCAGCCAGATCTTGCTTTTTTTCCCTTCTTGAAGCATTGAGTATGGACCCTTTCTTGCCTCTCTTAGGTTCAGAAACCCTGGATTCTAAACTGAGGTCATCTTCATAATGAGGCTGGTGTACAGTGTCCCTGTGGTCATATGAGATTTGCTTTTAATTGAGTGGATTTCACTCCAACTAAATTCTACCTTAGCACCTTCGTAAAGAACTCAGAGCACCCCCATGACTTTTGGTTAAACTAAAAAGAAACTCAAAGTCTCCTTTATATATTTGCTTTTGGAATTGCACATCTAATCTCAAAACTGTGCACCTTGACTGGGCCCATGCACTTCCACAGCACTGGATAAAGTGTAGGTGCATGGGAACACAAATTTTATTTACATATCAATTACACATTATATATGTGTGTGTGTGTGTGTGTGTGTGTGTGTGTGTGTGTATGATTCATCAATTCTGTCTTTTCAGACAACACTTTTAAACTGTGTTCCTTGTTCAATAATGGGAAGGATACAAGCGTAAGGATGGCTTTTCCAGAACTCTTCCCATATGACTTGGAGCTAGAACTTCTCATAAGTGCTGGCCTTGATGTCACATGGCATATGTCCCACAATTACAATTGATGGTTTTCCTAAGGTGTTGACTGAAGTTAGAGGACAGATAGCTTTTTCCTTTGCCCAGGGTCTTCCAAGCACAACTGTGCTGACAAGTAAGCCACATCTTATTCCAAAGGAGGCCGCTCCCTGTCTCTACTGTACTTCGCAGCCTCAGAGTACATAGCTAGTGTGACAAGAGAGTGTCTTAGGGCTGCTGCTGTCAGGTTACCAGCTACACTATCTATCCAAGCAGGTTTATAAGCCAAATATTTAACTACAGCTTTATTTGCTTCCTTAATGCCACCTAGGAAAATGACCAAGAACCTAAAATTTGGCCATATCCATAGCATATAAGAAAGGAAAAATGCAAGAAAATCTTCTCATGAGCAACACTAATCAGCATAATTGCGAATTTAAAACGTGGGTTACGTTTTAAGTAAAAAAGTTATCTAGAAATTCTAAAAATTAGTTTTGTATGATATAGTCACTAGCCATAATATCCAGCTGTTGCTTTTTATGAAGGTAATGTATAACACAAATTAATAGCTACTATTAAACATTTTTAGTTGTTTAATGTTACTTTATATTAGTTGCTAAACACAGCTCACTGTTTCGATTCACTTTTACTGCAGAAGCTTTTCCAAGGCGGAAAGGTCAACTTTTAACTTCAGAACAGTGATATGTTGTTAGTGGGCAGAAATTTACATCTTTTTTGTAGGACTAGTTGAATTCAACATATAATATGTGCACGAAGAAGGAAAAGGATGCCTTTAGGTTGGGGGATGCAGGGGTTGACCAAGGAGTTGTGCGTGGACCCAGCCTGGATAGTGTCAAGGGAGGCAAAATGGGGTAGATATATGTAGGGACATGAGATCAAGGCCTGAGCTTTTTTAGCCTGTAAGTCATAATGCCCATTTTCT
The DNA here is from genome assembly GCA_001685075.1 of Bramus lutescens. Taxonomy (NCBI): domain Eukaryota; kingdom Metazoa; phylum Chordata; class Mammalia; order Rodentia; family Cricetidae; genus Bramus; species Bramus lutescens. Next base: position 235,818 of record LOEQ01002095.1, on the reverse strand, counting down.
TTTATTCCTTTACCTTAAGTGTGCAATATTAAATAACATATTTAAGATGTTTTTGTGAAAATGACCTCTCAAGGTAGATAGCATGATCCAATCCTAATTCCTTCCCTATGTAGTTCTGGATGCATACAACATGTCTTCTTTCCTCAAGGTGCACATTTATCAATTGGCCACAGCATTTGTGGGTTTTACTAAGTTCCTACAATAACTGTCTTATGGCCTCAGTACACCATTATTTTCCTGGATATTTATTATTATTCATTAGGATTTAGAATTTTATAAACTTGTATTTCACTTTTTATTTCAACAAAATTCTGATTTATTTCTGGAAGACAGTCCTTACATTACAATATCGTTTTATCTTAATATTATCCACTATGTGTTATTTTAAGTGAATCTGGAATTGTGAAGATCAAGATATATCCTGAAGAAGATAAAGAGATTTAACTTAATTAGGTGAGAATCTTGACTCTAATGATCTCTAAGCATTTTAGAAATAAGAAGACTAAATTATCACAGAATAAAAATTTAGCTATAAATATAAGGAATGGTTCTTCTGCTATAATTTCATAGAGGAAATAGTCATTACATAAGATTGTAAAATTAAGTAGAAAGAAGACTAGAAAAGCTCTGGCATACTTGGTAGAGATTTTAATGTTTACCCAGAGGCAGTGAAAATTTATATGTAAGGGATAGAAGCAATAATTCACTCATTTATTTTACATGAGCTAATGAGAAAATGTGTTTCTGAGAAACCCAGGCTGTCTCAGAACTCAACGTCCTCCTTCCTCAGCCTTCTGAGTATTAATATAAGTAATTTTTTAAAGTATACTTAAATAGCAATATAAAAACTATTTTAGAGAAAGGTACGATTAGAAGTAAGTAATCTACTACAATTTGGTAATGACAATGACTTAGTTTAGATGTAGATGTTGGGAGACATATCTCAGTTGGATTTCAACAAGGAGACAGCGTCCTGTTGGGATGAGCTGGGGAGGCATGCAGACAGGAGTTGGCTTAAAGAGCTGAATGAAGGTAGTGCCACTGATCCACCAAATAGCAGAGAACATTGCTGAATGAAAAGCAACGCAACTGGGCAGTAAATAAGATAAGGAGTTTGAATGTCTACGGAATTCCTGAGCGAGCTGTGATGGGAACTAACTAAACATTCTACGAGTTGGCCATCTGAATAACTAGGGTGGTTTGGGGGTTCGTCAGCATATAGGTGATCTAAGACTGAAAGTAATAGGTGCAAATCATGGAACCCTAACATTTTAGACTGCTCTACACTGAGCATTTTAAGACAATGTGTGCAGTGTTTTACCCAGCACAAGTTCAGACACACACACACACACACACACACACACACATTATTTATAAGAGAAACCAGTAATTAATCAAAAGATGAAAATGAAGTTAAGACGTGATGCCATCATAGAAATAATTACTGTTAGTATTTGGCATGTGTCTTGTATCTCTCCTACAAGTATATGAGCATTTGTTTACTTTTAATAGAAAAATTTTTCTTGAAGGCATTGTTTTACAAACATTTTATCATAATATATGTAGAAAATTTCACACCATTTGCTACAATGTATGGTTTAACTCTCCGGAAACAAACAAACAAACAAAAAACCCATTTATCTAGCCAACATCAAAGGAATGGTTTTTAGCCTGCAGCATCAAATGGAAGAAGCAGACTCTGGCAAAGTACCAACTACAAGTGTGATCTGAAGTCCGTTGTTATTCTCCACGTCGCACCCGTGCATCTGCAAAATCTCCCACAGCTCTGCAGTTTCTGCTCCGTTTCATGATAATGATATTCTCTTCTCTTATAAAATGCCAGCAGGCGATATCATCGCAAATTCAGCATGTAATAAATGTATTAATGTGCTTATACTTGAAAGAAAAAGTGGGACAGAGAATATTAAGTGTCTAATCGATTTCTTGGGAGGGTGAGAATCAAGGCTGGGAAGAGAACCTCACATGCTTCTGTCCAGTATGTTGAGTTCTCTGCTACTCAGCAAAACCTTGCAGATCACCCCACCCTGCCCTCTGGAATACTGACTTACCCAGTCTGAACCTCCAAGGGTTCTGCGGTTTTAACATCGCTAACCGGTATGGGCAGACGCCTGCTTGCAATCCCAGTGTGGCTTCCTTCTGGACATCCTTTCTTCCCAGGACAGGATTCCAACTTCGCCTTGGCAGCACGGCAACTCTTTGCCTCCAATAGTCGTATCTTGCCTTGTTGTCAGATCCCATTTAATCTGCTTGGCTATGATGTTGGATCATTCAGCTGAGGCTGACTCCAACGTTATGTTCATTTTTGACTTTTCTTTTGCAGACGGTTTTTGTCACAGTGCAATTTGTTTGGGGGCAGGATGGAGTCTCTGATTATAGGCTACCGTTACATTAGTCAGGACAACCCTCAACATCCACAGCTGTTTCTCTTTTGTGGTGCGTTTTAAAAGTTATGGTTTTATTAACATTTTCATGAAAAATATATATCCATGTCTCACCAACAATGAAGATAGGGAAATCATTTTGCAGATTTCGTGATCAATATACAAACTCAAATTGTAAAGCACCATCTTGATTTTCTTCATTACCACTGCATATCAGTCCTCAGAATGGGAGGACTCTGAAGTCAATGATGAAATAAATAAAAAGATATTCTTATATGCAATTTTAAAATTTGAGGATACAATTTTAATCATGAAGTATATTAAGGTAGTTATCTAGAATTTCCTTAGATGGGAAGCAAATGTAATATACATAAAAAGTAAGATATCATTGCTCACAGATAATCCATTTGTTGGCACAGAATGGTTAATAAAAGTTAAATGTCTTACTTGAAGGCTAATCAAACATGCTCACAAAAAGCTTGATGATGGATGAATGTGAAGGTTTTGAAGAATAATAGATACTTTTACCTTGAAATAAGGGACATTGTGATAACAAGTCAAGATTATATTTCAAAAATCTTTAAAAATCCATTTAAAAGTTCTTCAGAAGTTTACTACTTCTCAGTTTCTAGGTGTGGTCTGTGACATTTCTTTTATGTTACATAAGTGTGAAAACTGATACAGGTGTTGACTTCTCATTTTTTAATACCCAGATTAAGTAATTACACATTCTTGACCATTTCCTACCCAAACTATTGCATAGTTCCAATTAGTTTATTAAGATATACAGAGTACTATTGAGATTTTTTGAAGCCAGTGCAACACATGATGAGAATCTTACATTACTTTGTAGAGTAACAGAACAGAAAAGAAAGAGGATTCTTCAAATTGTATGTCCTTTGCTTAACAGCCAGTGTGTAACAATTGCTCATTACCGACAGAATTTGTAACATTTACAACACAAGGAGGAATTTTTGCTTAGCATTCTTTATATTTATGTCTGACTTAACTATTATAGTTATTGTGCCATCTGTCCACATTTTTTGGATTATGCAAAATAGCCCCACACAGTGATACCTGCTTAATAAATAGATAGACATGACTTTGAGAGAGGATGGAAATTATGTTAGAGATGGACACTTAATAACATGGAAAAAATCCATGATGTAAAACAATAAAACATTGCAGAATAATGTACAATATAAGCTTCTCTTAATTAAAATAAACAAGGCTGTATATTACTCTAGAAAAAAGCAGACATAAATGTCAAACATCTTACTTGCAAGTAAGGCAAAATTCTATCTCTGTAGAATTGGCCTATGCTAAACTTTAATATTCAGTAATATTTTTCATTGATTTTTGCTGCCAGAAATATTCTCGTAAAACATTATGGAGAATACACACTTCTTTGTTATTGTGTTCAATGTAGGAAGTTGAGCTAAGGGCTTTCCACAACTAGGTAAATGCCCTTACCACTGAACTGTATCCCCAAATCTCTTTATTTTCTAAGAGTTTATTTTTAAGAATATATATTCTGAGTGTTTTTTCATTAAAAACATTTGATAGAATTAACCAATGAAACCAACTATGACTGTGGTTTTCTTTGTTAGAAAATTTATGTTTGATTCATGTAATAAGAGTTACTCAGATGTTCTGATTCACCATGTCTTAGACTTTGTCCTTTTAAAATATGTGGGATGTCCCTTGAGTAGGCAATGGAAAGAAAGATTTGGGGGAGGTAGGAGGGTGATATTACAAGGCAGGCTGCAATTCCATTCACTATTAGGTTACTTAAGAACATGTGTGATGAAGCAATAAATGAAAAATGCCTAGTTTGAAACAGTTGAAATAAAGACTTTAGGGTTCAACTGCCATGTGACGGTTTTCTTAAATTGAATTCAACAGCTCCTGGGACTTAAGAAAATCAAATTTACTTTGTAGAAGTGATTTAGTATAAATATTACTTGGAATAGCATATGCTGAATGCAAAGTTGTCTGTCTCTGTTAAGGTTTTTTAAAAGTTGAGCCCTTTGCAGTGTTTATTTTTATTTTTCATATTAAAATTTCTTTGTGGTCCATAAATGTTTATTTTTATTATTTTGAAAATTGACACGTAAAACAAGCATTTACAATTCTATGAGGTTTCAGTAAAGCAGACTCTTTTGACATGGCTAGCAAAAGAATATATTCCACTTGATCTGTGGATGCCAGGAATGAGGAGGATAAAGGTTCCAGAGTCTTATTATAATTGTTTTAAGACAGTCTATGTGGTTCTTGGAATCTGCAGGACACAAAGTCCCAGTTTTCTACCGGAGAATAAGTTCACTGCTGTGCCCTTGGGTTTGTCTCTCTTACTCATTATCACTCCTCTTCTCCAAAGTTACTTCCTTAAATAAACTTTCTTGAATTCTACCCCTTACCTAGGAGTTATTGACCATTGTTAGCTACCGGGTGAGGAAGAGTCAATTTTCTTTGGAGATGTCGTCTCCATACTCCAGAAGATGATCCAACACCATGGACATATAACTAGTATTAACCTCACTCAGGGTTTAAAATAAAATAGAACATGACGTTGGTAGGGAAAAGTGGAAGACGTGTGAGGGAAAGAAGTGAGTTTTTTCCAAATGAATTATGCATGTGAGAAATTTTCACACAATAAAAATATCCAAAAATAAATAAACTTTCCACAAGTAAGTACCTGTGTCATGTTCCACTTTTTTAAATTGAGCTGTATATTTTTTCTCTGCTCCCCTCTGTTCCTCCCCACTTCCCTTCTACCCTCCCCCATGGTCCCCATGCTCCCAGTTTACTCAGGAGGTCTTGTCCTGTTCTACTTCCCATGTAGGTTAGATATGTTCCACGTTTAAAAAGATTAGGACAGCTAAGCATTATGAAAGGGTGTGTAAGGAGCCATTCCTTGCACCAAAGTCTTACAGGCAACTTTGCTTTTTAGTTAACGTATGCATAAGAACTGCTGTTAGTATTATATCATGCTTGACTCATGCAACCTGCCTGAGGAGCACATGTGCAGTGCCTACCTTCCTGCACATTTCCAGGAAGCTTCTTTAATGATCCTAGACTGGCACTGCTAACCTCATCCACCCATGCTAAGCTCCCTCAGCTGAGAACTTTTATCCTTGCAGCCAACTCCACCCAAGTCTGCCAGCTCCACCCATCTCTGTTTAGCCCTCTTGACCCCATTGCTAGACAGAAACACTCCAGCCTGCAGAAAGGTTATGATATCTGGTGTTTTATTGATTTACCTTAACAATGTGGACTCTAGACACCAAACACAGGTTCTCATGCTTGCAAGATAAACACATCATTGAGTGAGTTGCCGTCTCAGCCCCCAGACACTGTTTCTTTAAATAAGGTTTCTTTGTGAGCCTATCTTCTTATTTCCTTTTTTTTTCTTCTGGAATTATCATAATGTCTGCATGAATGCCCTTGATGGTTTTCCAAAAGTCACATAGGCCTTATTTTCACTCTTCTTTCTCTTCTAACTAAACAACTTCATGTGTCTTGATTTTGAATTTGATTATTTCCATCTGTATTTAATAAAGCCTGCTTCTAAAACTGACTACTAAACGAGGTGGTTAAGTTAAAACTGCTGCTTAATTTAGGTACTACTTTAATATTGTGTCTTTTATACTATTCTTGAAACTTTCCTTCAGATTTAAAATCATTTTGACATGTATGAGTTTTCTTGGTGTATCCTTGTATTGAAAATCAATGAACTCCATCTATGAGAGTTTAAAATGAGTGTGCTTACTGTAAACATGAAAAAGAAAGGTTGCACATAGTATCTAACAAATTGAGAAGGATATATTGTTACATATGTGGATTATTTGTATAAAGATACATGGCCTTGAATAATAATAAATATCAGGCAAACTTAAATTGAGATTCATTGTGTAAAACAATTGACCAGCAATCACAAAACTACCAATGTTATAAACACAAAAAGAAAGATAGAGAAATAGAGCAGGCAGGTGCACAAGAAAGTGCAACATAGGATGTCAGAGATTTTTCTGGAAAAGCAAAAGCATTAGGGCATAACAAGGTCAAACTGTAAAACATGTCTGTAGAGAAGCTAATATGATAATAGTGTTACCTGCTGAATTTGATGATTGCATTAAGCTTATTGAAGAGATTGTCATGGTAATATGTTCAAGGCATAAATTAATTTTCCATACCATTGTTGCAATCTTCCAGGCTTCAGAAGGATTTTAAGAGGAAAGCATTTAAGTAAATACAGTAAAAAAGGTGAACTGACTGAGGAAACTGGGAAGGGTGGCTCTTTAGGCAGCTGGAGGGAGGTAAGTCTAGAAGATAGGAGGAAGATAAAGGAAAATATCAGGATATAAGTAATCTGATAGGATAAATGGGCAAAGAGTATTCCTTTGGGAGGGGAGAGGGATATAAAAACAGAAAAAGATAAGAGGGTAAATAACAGCAAGTGTGTCTGAAAAAGCATTAGGAAATCATGTTATTAACTGTTTACTTAAAAACAATGCACATAATTCAGAGTAAAAATATACATATATAATTTTATGAACTTTTATCCTCTGGACTGGTGATACTCCCTTCAAGAACCAAAGACCATCTAAAAAATATCCCAATACCAGAAACAAACAAACAAAAACCCTTTTGAGTTGTTGGCCAGGGAACATTCAAGAAACTCCCAAAACACCACAGCCTATTGCTGAAGACATCAAGCACTTTAGAAACATGATCCTTAGACTTCTGAGTTCAATGTACTTCCTTGAATGTACCCTATCTGAGGATTAATTAAGGTAACATTCAAGCTTCAATAGTAAAAGTTCAATTAACAGTCATGCCCAGCTATGATACTTTTGAACCACATCAAAGACAATGGTAGCATGTAATCCCAGGTGTGCAGTAGTGGTACACATATCTAGGTGGTAACCCACAGCTCTGTAATTGGGCTTAAAACTTATTCAACAAGAAGGACACTATAGCTGTTGCTGAAAATGTAGCTGACTCAGTGCTAGTGAGGTCATGGTTATTGGAGGACAATCTGCACTTCTTATGTACTAAACTAGCAAAATCTTTAACAACTAATTAAGATTTGTCGTTATACACACAGGTAAGTGTAGTCTTCAGCCTTAATCAAGAAAAGTTCTCTTTGAAGCAGATGGAAATGACAACAGAAAACATTAAACAATGGAAATACAGCGTTTGGAAGCCCAGTCCAAATGAACATAACAACAAAATAGTCATGACCAAACATTCAGGGAACATTGATGCAGAAGATATTGAGCAATTATAAGAGACAGAGGATCAGGGAGTTTGGTGTAATGTTGTATCTCCTAGTAGTATCAGAAGGTACATATTTAAAGTCTCACTGAAATGATTGCACAAACTTGAACTGAACAAGGACAACACCAACAAATGTGCTAAACTGGATGGGGAAAGCCCATGAGTCCTCAGTCCTACAGAAAGTATTATAGACAACTGAGAAAAACTGGGAGCAGGAAAGATGGTGTATCTCAGGGAAGAGGACATCAAATGATTGTTTAGTGCCAAATGTCAGCCCTGAAAATATTCATAGAAGTAATATTATTTGGAATGACATATTTAGGACTGTACTTGTATGTGTATATACTTATGTGCATTCATAATGATCAAAGCCAAAAGAGGCCACAATTTTAAAAAAAGTAGAGAAGAGTTTATGGAAGAGTTTGGAAGGAGAACAAGGAAGGGAAACATAATTATAATACAATATAATCTCAAAAATCTAAAACAGTGTTGACTAAACAAATAAATAAGAAAGAAAAGGCATCACAATGGTAACCATATGAAATGAATGCAACAACATCTCTAAGAAAAATAAATGTAACAATGTGATACTGCTCAAAGCATATGGAAGAAGCTGACATATTCAAACGATGTTACTTCAAATTAGAAGGGGAATAAAGACTGTATTTAATAAGTAGCCTTTTCAATTAAAGTTCATATAGAAAATGACTTTACTTCTATTTCCTGAATATAAATTTTAATTCCAACAAGATTAAGCATATAATATGACCATATGCTTTCTTTAATAGTCAAAGCATGAATCAATAAGAAAGAGACAATCCAATAGGAAAAAGACCAATGGCAGTATAAACCTTCAGAGAGGAGACTGAAGTGGCCAGTAAGGAAGTTATAAAACGCTCAACTTCTTCATAAAACAAACTTTTAAATATGAGCAATCTGGAAAGGTTGAGTTTTGGTGAAATGTAGAACAGAGAAAAATCATATAATATCATTTGGTTATGACTTTATAAGGTCATGTTAGAGAAAAGTTAGCAGTATTCAAAAGTTGGGTATTTTATATTCTGATCTAACAAGTTCTTTCTAAACAGTCATTTGCATAAACTGCATAATATAAACTTAATAAACTTGAACATAATTTTCTGAGTTTACAATGATAATAAAGTAAAATGGAAGAGGAGAAGAAACAAATTGAGGTGTAGAAATATAAGCTACTGTGTAGTTTGGGAAAGAATTGAAGGCATCATCACAAACAAAAAATAATGAGGACTCTCAGAAATATATTGAGCCAAAATAACAAGATAATGAAAAACATATAAGTGGGATGACAGTTAAACTTATTGTTCAGAATAAGCAAAATAATAATATAGAGGTTGAAGGATATATAAATCAAAAATAAAATATGAACACCAATTCATTCTAGAGGGTTTCTCCAGGAGAAGGTGAATACATTGGGGGGACAAAGGCATTGCTAAGTCCTCTTTATTCAAATCTTTCTCTCCTCACAGACCTGTTAACTGGAATTACGCCCCAGAGCCTAGTGATATTATCTATGCTGGCACAATATTAACTGACTTATTGTGCTCTCTTTGTACCCTTTTATGGAAAGCACAATTGAGGCTCTTGGCCAGTTTTCCCCTTCTGTCTGCTGATTCCTCTTGCTGCTTCTCCATATAGTCTCTGTGGAATGATCACTTCTTTGGGGATCTGTTAGCACAACAAACCATCTTTTCAATACCATTGCCTCTTTATATTTACCATACTTACACAAGAATAATAATCCAAATGGAGCAACTTTAACAATGTTATAAAACGTCTCCATTACATAGTTTAATGCTTTATCAAGACTCTGAGGAAAGCAGTTGAATCCTTTTCATATTTTGTAGAGCAGTAAAAGTTTACAAGAGTAAAGTAACTCAGAATTGCAGAGATGCGTGGGCAGAATGCTCCCAACTACATCAGCTTTTGCACCTGTGCTTTAGAGGGTTTGCTCCAAATTTTATATATGTATGTATTATGTATGGATAAATGGATAGCTATCTATATATGTAGATATATGTTGAAGAGTTCAGGACATATTATGCAATGCCATCATAAGTAGGATCCTTGAAAATAGTGACATTTCCATACTTTTAAGGCTCATTTCCTGAACACATTTTCCCTTTTTCTCCTCATCTGTCTCCTTTAAGACTATTTTCATGGATGCTCATGAGAGTAAATGTCTTATATCATGTTATTCCTCATGATGTTGGAGAACTGTACTCTCATCTGGCTGTTTAGAAAGTCTGTATTAGAATCTTCATACATAACTAAATTAATATCCCAGACATGAAGCCATATAGCTAAAAACTCAAGAATGGGAATATGAAGAACAATCAATTAATCTGTCTTGATTTCACCAACTGGACAGAACTGAAATAACCAAGAAGAACCACATAACATGCTCCTGGTTCATTTGATCGTTATATCTCATAGTCTTGGTATCTATAGCCAGCGTTACAAATATCAGATAAGGTGCCCTTTCATCCTTTCTAAGCTAACTTTGCTGACTGTTTTGTGATGTTCATTAATTTGACTTAGAGTTTCATGGACCAAACATTAGAAAGCAGTGTTTAGTCACGCTGAAAGGTATGAGCATGGTCCAGGAGGAAGGAGTGGGAATTCACAGGTCTATGAAAGAATTATTAGAATGCATCTTAACACATGCATCAAACAGTAAAAATTTTATTAAAAATTATCAATTTTGATTAATCATGCCACAACCGCAGCATAAAAAGGAAATATGACCAGACATGTCATTCAAATATGGCATAAAATAAAGCAAATTATATAATTTAGGAAACATTCTTTAAAAATTATCCAATTATGCATTTCTTCAAATATATGTTTAAAATACTTGGAATAAAGAAATAGATCAATCAATACTGCAAAAGAGTTAGGAACATAAGAAAATATTATCTGGCAACTGACCTGATACCTTTTACCAGATGAAGCATGCAAAGCAGTAAATATATAAGTTGATAAATATAGGTGCGAGAATACAGAGTATCTAATAATACAGAGGGGTTAGTGCTGTAAATATACAGGTCACAAGCACTTTAAGGTAGTAATTAAGTGTTCTCTAAGTAACTCCAGCAGCTCCCCAACCCCTGCTAACCCGAGGACTACTTTTCCCAGAGCAACATCAGGCTGAATGTAGAACCACACCTCTCTAACTGCTCCTGAGGCCAAATCCCTTCCTTCTCATCCCCATCTCCAGAGCAGAAGATCTGTGATCTCCTTTTCCTACCTGTCCCCATCCCCAATGGATCACAAAGATTTCCTCCAACCTTCTTACCCCAAATCTTCCAATTACCCAGCTTCTAATGCAATCAAACATCCTCTGTGACCATACCAACTGCACACCCAGGAAAAGAGGCAAAACACTGTCCACACATTCTCTGAAAATACAGAAAGAAAACAGACACTAAAGAACAAAACATCCAATCAGCAAAGATAAATTCAGAAATCAGCAACTAGACCTATAATCACCCCAAACCCAGACTTCAAGATGTCAGCATAATAACAGTCAATAAAATCCAGAGCAGTATGTCTTCACTACAGCCCAACGATCCTTCCATAGTAGGCCCTGAATATTCCAATATAGTTTAAGCACAAAAAAACCAAAAACCAGCCTTAATGAATATGACAGAGTTTCTTAAAAAGGAAATAAATAAATCTCTTATAGAAATTCAGGAAAACAAAAACAACAACTAAAGGAAATAAATAAAGCTGTTCAAGCCAGAAAATGGAAACAGAGGAAACATAAAAAAAAATTAGATGGACAACATATGATTGGAAAGTCCCAAGAAACAGATCAATGGGGAAAAAAGCTTAAACCTTTAGGTAATGATGTGAATTCCTTACAAATCAACCAGCATATTCAATACATGACAACCAAAACCTCAAAACTTGGTGTAGGAGATTATTCTGTCTATGTGTTGCTTTTATTGGTTGAATAAAGAAATTCCCTTGGCCTTTTGATAGGGCGGCACTTAGGTAGGCAGAGGAGGCAGAATTGTATGCTGGGAAGAAGGGCAGACAGAGAGCCACCATGGAGTTACCAGGTCAGACATGCTGAATCTTTCCCAGTTAGCCACAACCTCTTGGTGACATACAAATTATTAGAAATGGGTTGAATCAAGATGTGAGACTTAGCCAATAAGAGGCTAGA
>LOEQ01002095.1:208642-221655 GCA_001685075.1 Bramus lutescens | reverse complement strand
CCATTTCTATTAATGTGTGTAGCACCATAAGGTGGTGGCTTACTGGGAAGATTCCAACCTACATCCATCTTGGGCCAGAGCTTCATGCGTCCACCTCACTCTGCTTTCTCTCTCCCAGAATCCTGTTCTGTCTACTCCACCCATCTAAGGGCTGGCCTATCAAAAGGCCAAAACAGGTTCTTTATTAACCAGTGAAAATAACACATAGACAGATGACCCTCCTACATGACAATTGTTTACAATTCTCAACTTCATATGTAAAAACAAAAAGCAAGCAAGCAAACATTAGGTCAGGATAGCTAAAACAATTCTGAATAATAAAAGAACAGCTGGAAGTATCACTGCTCCTGATTTCATGTTGTATTATAGAGCTATATAGTAGGAAAAAAGCCATAGAATTGCCATAAAAACAGACAATTTGGCCAGTGGAAGGAATTGAATTGAAAATGAAGACATAAATTCACACACATATGGACATCTGATTTTTGATGAAGAAACCAGAAATATAAAATGCAAAAAGACTTAAATTTTCAACAAATGCTGATCAAACTAGATGTCTGCATGTAGAGTAATTCAAATAGATCCATATTTGTCATACTTCTCAAAACTCCAGTCCAAATGGCTCAAATACCTCAACATAAAACCAGATACATTAAATGTGATAGAAGAGAAAATAGGGAATGATCTTGAATATGGATTAATATTCAAACTATATAAAGAACTCAGGAAACTGGATATCAAAATGCCAAATACATAATGTATTTTTTTCTGGTTACCTTACTCAGAATGATTTTTTTTTCTGTATCCATGCATTTATCTGAAAATTTCATGATGTCAATTTTTTTTAACAGCTGAGTAACACTATTTCGTAAATGTAACACTATTTTTTTGTCCATTCTTCTGTTGAGGGACTCCTAGATTGTTTCCAGTTCCTGACTTTTATTAATAAAAATGCAGTGAACATAGATGAGCAAATGTCCTTATAGTAGGATGGCATGTCCTTTGGACATATGCCCAAGAGTGGTATAGCTGGGTCTTATAGTAGATCAAATTCTAATTTTCTAAGAAACTGCCATATTGATTTTGATAGTGGCTGTACAAGTATGAATCCCACCAGCTATAAAAGAGTGTTCCCCTTGCTCCACACTCACCAGCATAAGGTTTGTGTTTGGTTGTAGCCATTTTGAAAGATGTGAGATAGAATCTCAAAGTCATTTTGATTTGCATTTCCCTGATGGCTAAGAATAGTCACTTATAAATTAATATTGACTGTTAAGCAAATGATACCAAGCTACAGTTCACAGACAGAGGGGTTAGGTAAGGAAGAGGGGTCTGAGAGCAATGCATGGATCTTCCTGGGACAGGGAAATAGAATAGATTTTACAGGTGGACTCAGGGTGGGTGGGAATGGGAACAGGAAGGACCTGGAAGCAGAAAGATGGAAAATGAGAGGAAAGGAGAAAATAGAGGGGGAGATGGCTAGAACTTTGGGGTTGTGTGGAAACTTCTAGTGGCATGCATTTATATGCAAATTTCATTTTTCCCAACAGATAAACAATACTTCATTGTGTAAATGCACCAAATTTTTCTTAGCCATTCATCAGTTGATAGATGGTTTCTAATTTCTGAATATCCATGAATAGAACAGAAATGAACATGTAGGAGCAAATATCTCTGGAGCCAGATGTAGAGTCCTTTTGGTTATATACCCAAGAGTGATATGGGATAGATAAGTTCTTAGCTTCCTCAGGAATCGCCACCATTATTTCCAGAGTGGCTATACCAGTTTAACTCCTACTAAAATACCAACAAAAATAAGTGTTCCTCTTTCCCTGAATCCTTGTCAATATGTGTGATCACTTGTTTCATTTACCTTGGCTCTTCTGACTTGGGTAAATTGAAACTTCAACATAGTTTTAACCAATTTTCCTTGTGGTTAAGGATGTTGAACATTTCTGTAAGTGTTCATTGATTTGTTTCATTCTTTGAAACTCTCTACTTAGTTCTGTACCTGGATCATTTGTTTTCTTCATGTTCTGTGTATACTTATTTCTTTTGTGTGTGTTGTTTTGTTTTTTTGCTATAAAGCGGACTCTAGAATAAGAAGATTAAATTTGGGAAGGGGATGGGAGAGCAGGATAAAGGAGGCAACAAGGGAAGAAACAACAAACACCAAAGTACAATTTTAAGGAGTCTCTAAGGTAAAACTCTCAGTGAGTGGCTCATAGATATCTGAGACTAGGAAGATCACATTGTCAAGAATTACTTTCTACACATTCATGGACCTAAGTTTGGATCCCAACATTCATTTCATGTGTGACAATGTGGACCTCTTATTCCAGTATTACCTAAAGCAACAGAGACTTAAAATGGAGGGGTTGAAGTTTTTAAAGTTTAAATATGATGAGGGCAGAAATATTTATACTAAATAAGATATTTATTTAAATATCCTAATTATGATGGCATAATTATCACAACTGTTTCTGAATGCTGAGAGGTAAGCCTTGATGATTACAAATGAGAAAATGTTAATAGAGTTGGTAACTGTCACTTTACCCAAATTATTTAAATCCTCAGGACTCAAACTGCTCTTATAGAGATAATTGATGACTGATATTTTAATATATAAAGTTTTGGTAATGTTAGTCACATATCGGAAAGGGAAAACTAAAAGAAAATCAATATAAATTAATATGAATGCATTATGATTATGGCATGAATATTATTCATCATGGTAACTATAGACTATAGTGAAGGAAACTAAATGTTTATTTGAAATTGATTTGCTAGACCACTTTCTCTTTTTGAATTTGGTGGTTAGAGTCTTTAAAATTTTCTAAGTCAATAATCTGGAGTACAGATAATAGCTATTGCTACCCTGAATATATGGAAAATGAAAATTTGTATGCTCTTGCTGAACGTGTCAAATCGTGTAGCCAGTTTGGAAGTCAATCTGGAGTTTTCGCAAAAAACGGCCAATAGAATTTTCATATGACCCAGGTCTACACATTACATTCCTGGCTGTACATCAAATAAACTACATCCTAGTCTAGAGACACTTTCACACCCGTGCTCATTGCTTTCCTATTGATAATAGCTAAGATAAGGAATCAACTTAGATGTTCATCAAGAAATGGGTTGTGTAGAAAGATAACCCATATGCTGAATAGAATATTACTTTGCTTTAAACTTGAACTTTTCATGTTAAGTGGATGGACCTTGAAATAATTATCCTAATGGAGGAAATTCAGGTACAGAAAGCAAATATTGCATGTTCTCTCTCATGTGTATATCTTCCCTTCAGATATAGTGTTTTCTGTGTTTCACTTGGAGCAGAAGAAGAAACCAGAAAGTAGAGAGCGGCCTCTTTGCAGGAAGGAGGCTACATCAATGGGAGGTGATGTTACAGTACAGGGGCAATGAAAGTAGTGAAGTGGAATCCTGGAGCCAAAAGGATTAAGTAGGAAGGAGAGTATGGTGTGGGGGAACCAAGGGAGGTGGGACAAAAGGAGGTCTAATGCAACGAAATGGATACACAAAGCTACACAGAAGCCTACCATGTTAAAATCCAGCAAAAAAGAAGTTGAGTTATGGGAATAATTGATGAGGAGGAAAAATGGTAATGAGTAGGTTAATTAAAACTAAGAATCTATACAAAGCCCACTAGTTAGTGGCTAATTTAAAGAAATCAACAATTTTAGAGTTCAAACAGAATTACCCTGCATGGGTAGACAATGTTTCTCTTAGGTTTAGTCAACAAAATCTTATTTATTTAATAAAATTTTCTTTCTTGAATGTAAAGAAAATTTATATGAGATCACATTGCTTTGTATATGCAAATGTACTAAATTCTCAAAAATAAAAATTTTGGAAAAAATTGTCTAGGTTGTAAATGCTAGATGTTCAAGCTTAGAATCAGTTGTCACATCTAAATAAGTCAACTCCTTTAATTCCAGTTGTTTTTTAATTTAGTGACTTAGATGAACCATTTTATCCTTAGTATCTATGACAAGTACTACATTTTTGTCCGTAATTAGTGATGTTAATTCTGGACATAGTGCTTAAATACAATCTCTAGTTCTGTTTAACTTTAACTCTTAAAAACAATAAGAATATTTAGAATTCATTAGAAAAGGTTTCTCTTCATTGTATTCACAAATTATCTTGCTCTTATTAATTTAAGTTGCCTCATAATAAGACTATGACAAAGATAAGAAAAAATATTTTTGGTAAATCCATACTTCCTGTTGGTGCTTCTCCCATGCTGTTGATCATTCTACACTGATACAAAGAAATCAAGGCAGTTTACCCACACCCATAAGTCCATACTTATTCCAAAATGAATTGGCAATGGCCACAAAAATGCTTGCAGCCTAAAATACTCAGTCTATATGCTGAGAAATCAAAAGTAATTATATAATAATTTATGCATTAACTTAAAATATCATTAAAGTCATTTAAAATAATTATATTTCTTCTGAGTGATGTCAATTTTAACAGAAGAAAGAAAAGAAGAGAAATGACAGGAATTTAGGAGTCTGGATCGTCAGTTCAGAGTCAGACAAATTCATCATAAAAGAATCAAACATGTCCTTGCCTGTGTTGAGGTTGCATATCCATCAAATGAAGCAAATCAAACTTGATTAGTGACTTCATTTGCAAAGTATGCTGTTGAAAAATGACAAATGTCTTTGAGAGTCAGAGGGGCCATAGGACTGCTTTTTATATCCACTGGATGGAACTTTTTAAACGTATGAAAACATTCAGATTAATCACTTTCTACCAAGACTCTATTATTGTCTTCCAAGTGAGTTAATATGCAAAATAGATTTTACTTTACTTTTTCAATGTTCAATGTATATTTATAAGTTATATCTTCCTTCTCCTTCCCTGTACATGGGAATCGATATATTTGTATCTATAGAAACATTAAAACAATGTAAATAATTAATTTTTGGTAAAAAAAATAAAGAAAATGACATCTCTAATTGTAATAAGAAAGTTACCATGGATTGAGGTTTTCTAAAACATTTTCCTTGTGACTAGGATATCTGAAACTGAAGAAATAAAACAAGACAGTGAATCACCTTAGATGCCATTTTGTATGGGTATGCAATTTCTTTAGGCTGTGTCATTCTGTTTTGTGTCAATACACTAGCACATGAGTCTGGAAATGTCATATGATTTCACTGATTTCTGACACTTGAGGAATCACTTAATAATTTTTCCTACCCAAAGAAAAGTTAATGAATGAGTAAACCTCCCCCCGTAAAAATAAAATCAACTAATTGTTATTTAGCATACAATCTTGTTACTCTAATGAATGTAGTCACATAACATTTATTGTGCTTTATTTTTATTATTTTAAGTTTCCAAATGAATAAGAGCAAGAATACTTTACAGGTCAAAACTTGTGTTTGTGACGCTGTGATGTTAATTTTGGTCATCAACTGGCTACATCTAGAATTAACCAAAACCCTGGAAATGGATATACCTACCTATGAGGCATTTTTTCCCCTCTTAGGTAAACCATCTGAAGTGGGAAGGCCCACTTTTAATATTTTGAGGTAGCAATAGCTACCTTCAATTTAACGACACCTTCTGATAGCAGTCTATATAAAGGACATGGAATAATTAAGTTTGCGGTTTTTGCCTGTCAGCTGTCGCTCTTGCTGGCCATTCCTTTAAATGCATTGGAGCCTACCTCTTTGGAATTCTGGTGTACACTGAAGACTAGCTAAGACAACCAGCCTCATGGACAGATAACTATTGGATTCTATTGGTAGACAATCATTGTTAGACTGTAGACCAAGTCTATAAGTCATTCTAATAAATCCCCTTCTCTCTTTATATATAGTTATAGTTATATAAANATATATATAATATTATTTGTGTTCCTCTGGGGGAAACTTGATAGATACAAATTCATTATAAGAAAGCTTTAAGGTGCATATTTCTATTTATCAAATTAGTAATACTGCAATATATGTTCAGAGTCAGGTAGATGTTTAGTGAATGTCAAATATATAAATTTAAGGCCTCAAATGCATGTGGGATTAGATAGTTCAACTCTAGAATTAATAGCAACATGAAAACACCCAGAATTATCAATGTTTTTGAATATTACACAACTTGAATCTCAAGTTTTATATATAGCATTTAAAATGAAGAACATGGCATATTTCATATGCCTATTTATTCAGAGGAGGGTCTACGGAAACAAATGCTCCTTTCGGTATTTCCTTTAATAACCCTTTAACTCATGAGACCTTGTGAATGACATGACATAGACAGCCAGTCCGTTGAGACAGCCGTAAAAATCACACACTGATGTCATCAAATAATGTAAGCAAATTTCAGAAACAAGATCTCTAGTCTGCCTGTAATGACCATGGATCTCAGCATTAGACATTCCAAACTTAAATGCAACTCTCAAAAGAGGTGTTCAGACTTATTTTTCTATCTTTTATAATTTTGCTACTATGTATAGGAGTATTACCTGACCATAGAAAGATCTAGATTTAACTCAAAGTCATTACCAAGTTGTGGAAGCCTGGTATAATTATTATTTATGAATAAATTATACTAGAAAAAAATAAGAAATTCTGAATTTGAAATATCAGTACTTGAATAGCCTTTCATAACTGTTAGATTCTATGAGAACTTTGGATGAAAATGGCTGGTATATGTTAGACACCTGAACCATTGACCTCCAGTGGGTGAAACTTTTAGAAAGATTAGGAGGTGGGACCTTGATGGAGAAGCTATGTCACTAGGGGCAGGCTGTGAGTATTCAAAACCTCACATCATTTCCAGCTAGCGCTCTCTGCCAGTTACTTATGAATATGATGTAAGCTCTCAGCGACTGCTCTAGTCCCTCTTCTGCCTGATGCCATCCTGCCCACCATGATAGTGATAGATTCACTCTCTGAAACTGGAAACTCCAAATAAACCCCTTCATCTATAAGTTGCCATGGATATATTGTCTTCACCTACAATAGAAAAGTCATTAAGACAAAGAGTCAGTGATTTAGAATTAATTTTTGAAGATCCACTGAGGAGCATGTATAAAGGAAATATACTTTAAGACTAAAAGATTAAATAAAAGATGTTGTCCTACAATTCTTGAACAATCTTTACCAATATAAAATCTATGTAATAAGTTTTGCCACTGACTCTTTTATATTTCTTCCACATGCTGAGACATGAGAAAAAGTAGATTCTCATATTCAATATCTTTTCTTTAAAAATGCTGGTTAATATATTCTTAATTGGGCATAGTGGTTAGCAAATAGTTATTTATAAAAAGAATTAATAGTAAAAACCTGCTAGCTTTTATATAGCAAAGTTCCCCAGAGTTTGTTAAAGGGTAGAATGAGTTTTCAAAATAAAAGATTTACTTAAGCATGGAAGGGATCCAAGCTTTACAGAAAGACACTTAGTACTTCGTGCCTATTGTTAGGGTTGGGACATGAGAGCTTGAACCTTTGTGTTTCTAAATGAAACTTGATAAGAAGTTTGTATCATCTGTCATTGTTTTGTTTCAAATCATAACTATTATAAGGTACATTTCCCCTTTTGTATTTTCAGAAATATTTGTATTAATTTTATAAATCTATGTCTTTATGCAGGATATATTAAATGATACTTTATCAATTCTGAGAATTTCATACAACATATTTTGAGCATATTCTTTCTCCAGCAACTCTTCCAAGAACCACCCTCACACCCTTACTCATCCAACTTCACATTCTTCTTTTAAAAAGATTAAAAATGGAGTCCAATCAATGATTCCCAAATACTCTTGAGTGTAATAGTCTCCCTGCTAAGTGACTGAACTACCACGAGTAACACACTTTTGCTGACAGACGTTTCTGTCTTGTCCAGTCCCCCAACTGTTCAGTCCCAAGGAAACACACGGAAACTACATTAAACATTGCCTGGCCAATGGCTCAAGCATATTCCTAGCTAGCTTTTACATCTTAAAATAGCCCATTTATATTAATGTACATGTTGCCACAAGGCTGTGACTTACCAGTAATGTTCTGACATCTTTCTCTTTTGGTGGCTAGCATAGCATCTCCTTGACTCTGTTTACTCTCTTTCTCTATTTCTGTTTGGATTTCCTGCCTGGCTCTGCTCTACTAAGCCTTTGGCTGAAATAAATTTACTCATCAACCAAAGACAGCATCACAGATACAGAAGGACATCCTACATCACACTTTAAGAAAACTGTTTGCTTTCTCTTAACAGTTATCAATACTAAGAGCTATTTGTCTGTGGGTGGGTCTTTATGTCCACTGCCCACCCCACACTAGGATCTTGAATGATCTTGCATGTTACTGTAGCATGCAGACAAAGAGAAAGAGGTTTTTCTGTTTGTTATATATTAGGTTCATGATACTTTAAAATTAGTCACTAAGTCTATACATAAAGGTAGAGTTTATCATTTGAATTTATTTCTAGATTATATTGGCCATCAATTTACGTAATATCTCACAGTGTATGAAAAGATTGACATAAAGGTAGAGTTTATCATTTGAATTTATTTCTAGATTATATTGGACATCAATTTACATAATATCTCACAGTGTATGAAAAGATTGAAATCCTCACTTTAATCTTCATCATACTGAAAAACCAAGCACCTGTGAAGAGACAAGAGCTAGAATTCAAAAAAACTTAGACTCCGATGAACAGCTTGTCATTAACAAATATTAGACAAGATTAAAGGAAGTCCTACCAAAATTACTCTAATTATATGTTGAATTCTACACATATGGAATATTTGTCTTTATATCCGTGTCAATGAGTTTATAGTTTAAATCTGTACATTATACAATGCAGTTTAATACAACCAACATATTTCATATTGTGAAATCTTTATGCAAAGACAATATACTTAGTTTTATATTGGAGAAGAGCATAACATAAAGCAAGCCATATTGCTATCCAGTATGACTTGGAGTTCATAGATTTGGGGCAGAAAGAGTTCTGAGGAGCTGTCACATCTGTCTGATAAAGCAATATGTCCTGAGAAGAAAGACTCCCAATGCTAACAGGCAGGATACCTCCACCAAATAGATAGATTCAGCTTTTTCTCTGCTCTATGTTTCACCACTGAGTATCACTTAAAACTTCCCAAAGCCACAGAAAAACAGCATGAAGCAACTCAGGCAGGTCTATCCAGAGCAGCCAGCACTGGAAATGAAAGCCATGGATGTATTTGAAAGAGTGCTAAGACAAACCTCTGCACAGTTTACATGCAACAGTGTTTCCCAAGGAGAGTAGCTCTGTATTTAATCTCAAATATGCCAGTGAGAGTATCAGCACACTAATGTGGAAATTTATTAAGATACATAGAGTGATGAGTTTTCATCCCATTACAAGAAAAAATTTGATCTTAACAAACTGTTTGGTATTTTCTCATTCAGAGACAACACCATAAATTAAATTTCAGGATCGCAGCAAGTCTGGGCTTTGATATTAATTGCCAGGACCCTGTGGTCTTGATCTGAGCTAAGCTGCCGAATTTGTGATCATCAGAGGAAATGAGTTCTTAGTTTATCTCTAAATGGAATAAGCAGTGAGAAATCATCAAGATTAATGGAATTATTCTTGAGTTTCAGGAGAATTCACGGAGACAACTAATGAATGCTGAAATACTTACAATGAAAGTCTTCTGTTATAGTAAGACAGACTTAATACAGTTGAGGCTATCAAATGCCATAATAAAGCATGATTAAGTAGGTCATATATAATACACACACAAGGAAAATTATCGTATCTTAAATATCCATAAGAAATTAGGTGAATAGGTCTTTGTATGAAAGATTGAAAGAAAAGTCATCAAGTCAAGAGACAGAAATCAAAGGTTCACATTGAGGGTGAAGAGTTTAATGAGTGAATGTGAGAAGGGGAAAGAGGGAAGCTTGACAAACTCTGAGGGCATTTGGAGTGACATTATCCATAGCTGAACAGTGAGTGTGTGGGGATTCGACTACTGGTACAAGGCAGTAGATTTCAGGGAGGTCTCTAAGCTTCCTACTGCACAAAATCCTACAACATGTGGTAATCTGGCCCTAATTACAGACATCAAGGAAGTTTCCTTCCTCTAGCACAACATGCTAGCTCACCACTGGCATAGTTATGATGCTTATTATTTAATTGTACTGCTTCAGCGTGCCAGGGATTTGTCCTCTGCTTGCCCATGGCCATGCTTTGCCGCTGAGTTGGGATACATCCAGTACTCTGATGTCGTACCCCTGTCTACTCTCCGGCCACCTCTGTCATCGATTGTTTGCAGTTTAGCTTCTCCAGGAAACCTCCTGTTAAGGAAATTTTTGTGTAAAACGTTCATGGGAGATGTTCTTGGTATCTACTCTTGTGGAAGAGAAGTGAAGTCAGAATTAGTAAGTGATAGTTCAGAGATGTCTTGTGTGCCGTTAGGAGGAGAATCTATTTAAATGTCCTCGCTTATCAATTGCTGAAAGCAGATTGCTTGGGGGGGGGATCCCATCACCTTGGACTAGGTCACCCTCTTCAGTTTGCATGGTTCGTTTTGTTGTTGACACATGAAAATGTTTTGGTAACCGTATTGTAAATGAGATTGATAAATTCAATTTCCCCAAATGGCTAGGTCTTAGATATCTTAGTAAATAATCACATTTCCCCCAGTAGCTTGTTTATATTCCCAGGTGAAAGGGTTATAATGACACTGGTAGCAATGCTCTGAGCACCTACCTTTATCCTTCCTTGTCTTCATCCTCCCTTAGAAGTGAAGGCCATCGAATAGTACCAGTGACATTTACCCTACAACCTTTCCTGCAGGGAAGAAGCACTCATTTGCAAATGCTAATCTCAAATGAATAATTTTTTTCCTTTAAGATTTACCAATACCCTCAATTTTCGGAATCCTCTCCCTTTCTTTCTTTCTTTCTTTCTTTCTTTCTTTCTTTCTTTCTTTCTTTNNNCTTTCTTTCTTTCTTTCTTTCTTTCTTTCTTTCATTCTTTCTTTCTTTCTTTCTATTTATTTTTAAAGTACTTGTTGGGTGTGAAAAATAGCTTCTGACATTTAGAAAATGACCTCTCACTTACACACCCAAAGTTAATCATATGACTCTATAACAAAATCTCAACACTTCTATAGAATACTACCAGAGAATATTAATCTGAGGCTATGATAAAGAGTGAAAACTAGGCCACTTTATTTTTTTTTTAAGCAGAAAGTTAAAAACAAAGGGGAAAATTGCTGCATTGCCCTACTAAACAAAAAGCTTTTCCTTTCTGACTAAAGGCCTGGCAGTTGTTTTTCACCAAGTGTTTTATCATCATATAGTCTACTCTCTTAGTGTACAAGACTTATTAAAATGCACTATCACATACCAACCTTCCTTCTGAAACAGTCATTTCCTTCAGCCTTCCCCTAAACACTTCTTCAAATAGAATTCTAAATCCAGTAATAAATTCTTCCCGTCACCCTTTTATTTAAATACAGCTTGAGCCCTCATGTCTGTAAACTCCTTCATTATGCTGAGTTACAAAGCAGCTTTGTTCATTATTGGCATCTTCCTGAAAGTTTTGGCCAAAAATAATTGCCAATGAATGGACTCTAATGTTCACTAAACCTAACAGTTTAAGGGATAATACGATCGTATAAGGAGAAGCATACCATACAAGAGAGATATCACTGATATTATACTCAGAAAATTCTGCTGGATATTATCTCACGTGCTGTTAGCTCAGATAATTTTTATCAAAATATTAATTTTCTCTAATCATTAGTACTCCTATCTGTTTCAAGGCACAATATCATTTATTGAATTACTAGTGTGCATATCTCCATTCAGGTATTAAATAACAATTGTCTACGCTGAGTTCTATGCCACACTCTTGAAAAGAAACCAACAGACAAACACATGGTTTTCATTATGAGAACAAAGGTTACAACTGGATGTGGATTACAAGCATTGTTGAAGTAACCACAAATAACACTGCCAGTAAGAAAAGAAATAAAGAACAACCACATCAAGAGAAACTCATCTTTGTTACAGAAAGCTGAGCTGGAAAAGGCTGACCTGACATCCTATAGATAGTCCCAAAGAAGTTAACTGGCAAAATGACAGACAAGGCAGTAATGCGCGAAGATTCTGTCCTGGGAGTGTGAAGATTCCATCCTGGGAGAAAGATAAGTCATGGGTCGGTGCTAAAGTCAAGAAAGTAAGAAGATAGGATCTGGAAAGGTGGCTCAGAGGTTAAGAGCACTGGCTGCTCTTCCAGGGGAATCTGCTCTTAGTTTCTTTTTTATTTACTAATTTATTTATTTATGTTTTCCATCAAAAATTTACACTTCCTCCCCTCCTCCCATTCCCCAGGACGAGGGGGTGAGTCCCTCCTCCCTCCCCCTCCCTCCTTAAGAGAGGGCAGGGAACCCTGCCTGTGGGAAGTCCAAGGCCTACATCCAGGCCTAGGAAGCTTTGCATCCAAATAGACTAGGGTCCCAAATAGCCAGTACATGTAGTAGAAACAAGTCCCAGTGCCTTTATTAATGGCTTCTCCGTCAGCCCCCATTGTCAGCCACATTCAGAGAGTCTGACTCCGGTTTGATCGCATGCTCATTTAGTCCCTGTCCAGCTGGATTTGGTGAGCTCCCCTTAGAACAGGCAAACTGTCTCAGTGGGTGGACCAACCCCTTGTGGTCCAGACTTCCTTGCCCATCTTCTCCCTCCTTCTGCTCTTCAACTGGACCTTGGGGGCTCAGTCCTTTACTCTGATGAGGGTCTCTGACTCTATCTCCATCCATCACCGGATGAAGATTCTGTGGTGATATTCGAGATAATCATCAGTGTGATAGTGGGGCAAGGACTGTTCAGGCACCCTCTGCTCTGCTGCTCAAGGACCTAGCTGGGGACATCCCCGTTGACACCTGGGATCCCCTCTAGAGCCAAGTCTCTTGCTATCCCTAAAATGGCTCCCTTAATGTAGGTATCTTCTTCCCTGCTCCTATATCTGCC